>CM043727.1:20099889-20264808 GCA_023969325.1 Oryzias curvinotus
TTGACTAGTGTTTTCGAGCCTGGTGTAAATGTGGCATATAAATACCAAAATCACCATTTCATCGGAGTGGGTCTTTAATAAATGTTATCGTGTCCTTTGTGGAGCTTCTTCGCAAATTGAAACTCACAGGGGTTAAATTCAATTTGTTGCTCAAAACAAAAACTAGTTTTTTGTTTGTTTTGTTTTTGTGTACAAGCTTAACTGTAAACTAGTGACCGTATTTAACCCGACTGAAGGGAAAAGCCAAGAAAGGTATTTTGTTTGAATCTCTGTGTAACACAGTAAGCGTCCGCTGCCATATGTTTCCATGGAAAACTACTAGGAAAGACTCTGAGTCTCCACAAGCCATTACTCCTAAAGGGAGGTGTTAGTGTGCGGTCAATGCAGCAAATACTTGCTTTAAGGAAGGGAAAAATTATCAAGTGTTTTGCATTTCAACCTGATATTTTTCCAGTGGAGCCATTTGTTTTGGTTACACAGACTGAAACTGGAACATGTCCAGTCTGAATATTTAATATCTGAGTGTCATGGCAACACATTTTTCTCTGGAAAACTCTTCCAAAATAGTGTGAAGAAGCACAAAAGACACTAACAAACACAACTGGACATCAAGTTTGTTTTATTTAGGATTTAATGCTCTGGGTTGATTCTAATTTTACTTCCGTGGGGGACAGTGTCACGTTTAAGAACATTTAATGACACTAAACATAGTAATGGAATGTCTGGAATCCTCAAAGTCACTGAGACAGTTTATGTTCTATGTGTCATATTTCATTCTGATCCTCTAATGGCTCACACAGGGGAGAAGGACTGCTTTCCAGTAACATTTTGACATCAATGTGTAACAGGAATGGAGGTGAGTGGTTCAAAAGGTATGCCTAATGGAAAATAATCAATTAAAAAACAACTGAAAACAAGAATAACCTTTTTTTTTTTATTGTCACGCACTGCAAAAATGATGAACAGCACATGGTTGCATGATTTCTTTTTTTTATGTTTTGGCAGAATTTGATGTTCCTGAACAGCATTTTCTCTGAAAAAAAAAAAAAAACAACAAAAATGCCTTGCAGTTGTTGGAAAGCGCAAGAGAAGCCTGTTGTGAGGATTTGATGTTCACATGCCAATCACAAAACAACTCCCCCTAGTTTGTGGGCCGTAAAAGAACAAGAGTAAAATGAAAGGATGGATGCATAAAAGTTCAAAAGTATACATCCATAAAATCCTGAAAGGGAGAAAAATAAAGTTGTTTTTTTGAGGATGTTTTTTTCTCAGTAAACTGAGACTAGTTTTACAGTGAAAAAGCGTGGAGCTTGCCTCACTTGTGTACAAGTCACCCAGTGGTCATTTGATGAACTGCACCTACCTAAAATGACTGTCATTTTCAACAAATTTTAATTTGGAAGTATTGTGTTGGGTGAAACAATAAATTAATCAGTGAATCGATTGACATTCCTATGAACTGACCAGATTGATCTGTCTGAGGGTAGGTGTTAAACGAATCTACCTAAACCAATATAAAATCATTTTACATTAATTGATTATGATCAATATTGGAAAATAACATTGTGATTAAGGCACGGTAGATTTATTTTACTATAAAATAAAAAATGTTATGAAACTAAAATATGAATGGATTTGCCATTAATTCTTGTTTACTTGTTTGTTGTATATGCATATTAAATTTACACTTGATTATCTTACAAGACATTAAGAAATCTGGAAAACTGTGCTAATCAGTATTTAGTCACACTTGTTGAATTTTTGGCTAGAGATGTCCTGAATCAATTTTAGGTCAGTGATAAACCAATATGGACAATGAATCATATCAGCAACCACAAATTATGATATGAATCGAAATATTGTTCAAATAACTGATTACGTAAATATAAAAAAAATGGTCTCTTATCAAAGGTTCAGCTATAGCTACACAGTGGCGCAAAGTGCCGTTACACACCTAGGCCTGAATTGCTCAACTCCTTATTAAACTTTATATGATGCAGAAATGAGTTTTGCATTGCATATTGAAAATTCCTGTTGCCACAATAAATGCCTTTAAATAAACACAATAAACTAAATAGTAAACAAATCTCTCTATACAACTACAGCCAGCAAAAAACAGTAAATAACCACATAAATTTGGAATATTATTTATCATATCTATCATTTCAGTCATCAAAATAATTTGATTATTTGAAAACAAAATCCATCCTCCTCTCTTTCCTTAAAAACAGTTTGATCACCCTGTTATTTAGATTATTGCGCTTCAGCTCCGTCAAGAAGTCATTTTCTATTTCATCAAGGCCAGTGCTGGGAGCCGAGACTTTCCAGTTGTGTTTTTGTTCGTAGGTTTTAATTCGCCTTAGAGACGAAAATGTCCGCGCCGAACACACAAATCTGTACGGCTGCTTCATGAACTCACTCAGATTTTTCTGATGAAGGAAGTCAAGGAGATCAGTGGGAGATTTTCCTGCAAAATCATCCATGGCATACATTACAGTCAAGTCTGTTTTTAACTGAGACAGATCAAAAAGTGCTCCGTGGCTCTGTGTCAAACTGGAGAAGGCTGCATGTTGGACATTTTTTATGCATTCCTGAAACTTCTGGGGATCGTCCAATCAGAAGGTCTGAATACTGTGATGTTGCTTAAGCCTGCTAGAAGGCCCTGTTGACACCAACTCAAAATCTGATTGGTTGAATGAAATTATTCCTCGACATTGATTTAGCATTAGAGGGCCTGCAGAACGGATAGTGAAGACCTCTTTAGCTGTGACCCTGCCTGGCCAACAAAGGACAGCTGCAATGCGATTGGTTAAAGGCTCCACAATGAAAAGACATGTCCTTCTGGAAGCAGCATAACTATCATAAAACAATAAAAGGGAATAGACAGACCATTTGGAATTATTTAATGAGAATGCACGGACAAAATAAAATGAACACATGATTCAGATATTTTTTTAGGCCTTCGGAGAAGACCTTGAAGGCCCTGACGTCCCATCACTGAGCCTACATGATTTTTTTCATGACACTTGAGTCCTTTCAAATGTTATAATCTCCTGAAATCTTGCTGCTGGTCATTAGAAAGTGCGTTTATAAATATCACCTAAGATATGTATTATTCATTCATTCATTCATTCATCTATGTGTTTATTATTCCTTTGGAGCACTGAACCATTGTCTAATTGCACTTCCTAGAAGAAATTCACGCCACACTGCCGTATGTTACTGTTGAATCTGTCATGTACTAGCTGCAGTCGTTTGACTGTGAACATTAATGGGAAGCAACAGTAACACTCATCTTTTTTATGTGTGGTTCAGGAGAACTCTGGCCTCTAATTAGATCATAAAAAGCACAACTTGTTCTCTTTCACATTTTCATTTAAAAGCACCATCTTTGGTTTAAATAAATAATCAAAATGTCACAAGACAAGAGTAAACATAACCTTCACAACATCAAATTCATTAGCAAATGCACCGAGCCACACAAAGAAAGCTGGTGTGTACTTTCCCGATTTATAGGGGTCTCTCATTTAATAGTGTTAGACAAACACAATCTAATTATTCAGGATCCAGCATTAAATGTAACACCAGCATCCTCCCAGCTATTGATTTATGCCTCTGGGAATCACAGAGGCCTATAAATGTGTTTTAATAAGGTACTTTGTAAATCTGAATTTGTTAAACAATACTGTAGGGGAGTACAGCTACAATAACAGGCGAACCGAAAGCATGCTGGGTGTTAGACACATACTGAGTCTTTAACAAAATTGGTGGAAACTTTTAGAACGATCCAATATTTTCAGTTTTTTATTTGAAACACGTTCAGCTTAATGTCTCGCTACACTCTGACATTAAAGCATCTTGCAAAGAAACAAGATATTAGAAGAAATCCTGGAATAAATGTACAGATTGAAATGTAGCTTCCTTTTACAGATTTAATGGATGAACACAGTAACACTTTTTTTTTTTAAAACAGAATTTAAAATATTCAGAAAGATGTTTTTACGTCTCCAACATGTTTCCATAAATGTTTGGTACTTGTTGGTTGCTTTTATTTCTTTCTTCTGTCTAGTTCATCCAAAACAAGCTCAACTAAAGTTTAAAAACTGCCAATCCCTCCATGTTAACAAGTTTATTATTTTGTTTTTTTTCCCCTTAGATAGTTCTGGCATGTTGAACTTTGTAGCTTTACCAGCAATTAAGTAAATGGTGGTGAAGGAAAAAAAAACTTCTTTAGACTCCTTACACATTTATTAAGAACAAAATATCAAACTATTTTCTTGAATAACCAACTCCAAATAATTGCACAATGCAAAACCATAATATGAATATACCTGTCAAAAATGCTTTCCAGCTGCTTTTTAAAAGAAAACACAGAGTCTGCAGAGCTGAGGCTAAGGGGAAGGGAGTTCCAGAGGGATGGAGCCACTGCTGCAAAGGCTCTGTCACCATCATAAAGGGATGGACATGGTCAGCAACAATACTCAGGTAGGTTGTGGGGTTGTTACGAAGCTCAGATGGTACTAAGGGGCCCATAGTGTGCCAATAATATACCTCCACACCATTACACCACAAGCCTAAACCGTTGATACAGGGCAGGATAGATCAATGCCTTCATGTTGTTGACGCAAAAGTCTGACTTACTTTCTGAATGTTGCAGCAGAAATGGAGATTTCTCAGACTAAGCAACGTTTTTCCAATTTTCTCTTTCAATTATTGGGAGTCAGTGTGACTTGTAGCTTCAGCTTCCTGTTCTAAGCTGACAGGTGTGGCACTCAGTGTGGTCTCATTGTGCTGTAGTCCATCTGCCTCAAGGTTGGACTTGTTGTGTCTTCAGAGATGCTCTTCTGCAGACCTCGGTTGTAACCAGTTCTTTACTGTTACTGTTTCATTTCAATCAGCTGGATTCGATCTGACCATTTTCCACTGACCTCTGGCATCAATAAGGCATTTCCGCACACAGAATTGCTGCGCACTGGATTATTTTGGGACTATTCCTTGTAAACCCTAAAGATGGTTGTGTGATAAAATCTTTCTAGATCAGCAGTTTCTGAAGTACTTATACCAACCTATCTGGCACCAACAACCATGCCACGTTCAAAGTCACTTAAATCACTTTTCTTCTCCATTCTGATGCATGGTTTGAACTGCAACATGTCTACATGCCTGTATGAATTGAGTTGCCGCCATGTGATTGGCTAATTACTGAGCTGTTGGACAAATGCTTTATAAAGTGGCCAGTGAGAGTACATTCATATATTCATAATACCAGAGGAAAGTGTATGGTACTGCACAATGCTGTAGCTGTGTGTGTATAGGTTGCCTCCTATCTTGTGTAAGTTACTGACCCTAGCTTAAAAAAAAAATCCCCATACCATCACACTTCCTCCTCTGCGTTTCACACATGATGAGACCCACAGTCACCTTTTTGACACTATTCAAAATATTCTGCGCAATAATGCACAGCTTTTTTATATTTCTTCATTGTTCCAGAGCACCTTTTCCCAATCTCCAATAGGTGTGTGTTTCCTTGCCCAGAGAAATGTTTTTGTCTAATGCCTTTTTTGCTGCAAGTTCTTCTGCCAAGCCCACAGCTCCATGGGCCTCATTTATAAACGTTGCGTACGCACAAAAGAAGGCGTACGCCACTCTCTACGCAATAGTTGAGATTTATAAAAAGCAAACTTGACGGGAAAATGTGCGGTCCTTCACGCAAGCTCTGACCCAGGCGTACGCACAAAAACGGGTGAAATGAGAAACGGCGACACCGTCGGCAGATGGAAGAAACACGTGAAAGTGAAAATGACAATACTGTCTCTCATGAATAACATGAAGACTTCACAAAGCAAGTCTCACAATAACAGCTACATGAACACCCGTTTGATCCATCAGCAGTGAAACAAACAAAAAAAATCAAACGACAATTACAACAGAAATTCAAATGAACACTTACTTGCAAAAAGAAAAGTGAAATATGTTCTGCAATATTGGCATGTTGTGCAATTCATCCTCATAAATAATATAGTTAACAGAACGAAATAATGTACAAAACTGATATTCTCGTCAATGTGTCCGTCTGGCGGGGCAGATATAGTCAAAGTCAAAGTCAAAGTCAGCTTTATTGTCAAATATGCTGCATCCGTAAGACATACAGCACAGATGAAATTGCTTTCCTCTCATTCCAAAGTGCAAGTAGCATATAAAATAATAAATAAACGACTTAAAAATACATTCTTTTAAAAACAATAAAGCCGATAGAGCCGCTGCGTGTGCACGCGCCGCCAGATGCGTGCGAATCAGACAGACAGACAGACAGACAGACAGACAGACAGACAGATTAATTGTCCACTGGGGAAAGTTGTTTTCATAGTAAAACATTTCTTCGTAAGCTATGGAATTATGGTATTCATGCATATGCCTTTAGTTTGTTTTATGTTTGATAAAACAATGTATGGCGTCTGTCTCAACCATTCAGAAAGCAACAAGAAATTACATTTGCGCTGAACAATTTCCCATTTCCACGTGGATTATTACCCACATCTGTAGCTTGTCAGATGCAATTAAATGGATGGAAATAAAATGTCCCATCACAATGTGTAATGACGCACAATGGCTGATCTTGGATCTTAGAAGATGTGGCAAATGGAAGAATTGGGAGTGAACGCATCAGGACGAGTGGCTTATGAGCCGGTTCCGACTTCTTCGAGCCGTCCTGTTGGAGCTTTTGGGGGTGTGTCACCCGGTGCATCTGGCGCGTCGGTGTCCTAACCGACACCCCCCACCCCCCGCCTCAGTCACCACTCCACGTAAAAGGGACTCCCCAATAATTGCCGCCACTCTCTCATCAAGAGGGGTCAGCTCCGGTGTCCCCTGTCCCCCACCCGTGGCAGACACACTCTAGCGATGCAGCGCCAGACGTTTTTTGCCCCGATTTTGATGTCCGTCTGTCACCGTTTGCCACTCACGTGCTTTTTCGGCATTAGTAATGCCCACACTGTGCCCTCCAAACAACATTTTTCTCCTCTTTTCCACCTCGCCAACGATAACTTCTACTTCACATCGAGTGAAGTTCCGTTTTTTTTTTAATTTTCTCTGTGTTTGCCATGGTTTCGCTATCAATGAATATTCATTTGTGGGCGTTTCACGGACTATTTATGGGCAACTATGGGCGTGTCATGAAGCCGCAAAAGCTGCGCAGCATTTAGAATTGGTTGTGATTTATTAAGGGAAGGATGCGTAGGATGTGCGTGCGCACGGTTTTATAAATCCGAATATTTCTGTGCGTACGCACGTCCTATGTTTCATGCGTACGCCACTTCTGACGCAAATCCTACGCAAGGTTTTATAAATGAGGCCCCATGTCTTTTCTTCAGAGTTAAAACACAGTCAAGCTGTTGTTGTACCGTGAGTTATCTATCACACAGAGTCTTGGCCTGTGATTTAGTTGTGGCTTTAGGTTTCCCAAACTTCTTCCTGTCAGTTTAGCAGTTTCTGATAGTGATGGAAACTTTTCTCACTGGTACCATGACTTTCTTTGTAGTAAGAAAACCCCACACTTTTTTAGTGTTATCATGTTCTGTTGCTCTACCACTATTATTTGCCTTTTTCTGGCCATTTTTGGAAAAAAGTACACAACTTTTAACAATACAATGCTGCTAAAGTATAGCTCATGATGATTTGGTACCACAGTGTGTTCCAGTACTGCTCTTTTGCAGTCAGAGAAGACCAGGGTCATGAAGAAAAGTTAGAATACCTATAGAAATGACCAGCTCTAGAAGGGTGACCTGAAATGAGAAACGGCGACACCGTCGGCAGATGGAAGAAACACGTGAAAGTGAAAATGACAATACTGCCTCTCATGAATAACATGAAGACTTCACAAAGCAAGTCTCACAATGAACAGTCTACACGAACACCCGTTTGATCGATCAGCAGTGAAACAAACAAAAAGAAAATCAAACGACAATTACAACAGAAATTCAAATGAACACATATTTGCAAAAAAAAGTGAAATATGTTCTGCAATATTGGCATGTTGTGCAATTCATCCTCATAAATAATATAGTTAACAGAACGAAATAATGTACAAAACTGATATTCTCGTCAATGTGTCCGTCTGGCGGGCAGATATAGTCAAAGTCAAAGTCAAAGTCAGCTTTATTGTCAAATATGCTGCATCCGTAAGACATACAGCACAGATGAAATTGCTTTCCTCTCATTCCAAAGTGCAAGCAGCATATAAAATAATAAATAAATGACTTAAAAAATACATTCTTTTAAAAACAATAAAGCCGATAGAGCCGCTGCGTGTGCACGCGCCGCCAGATGCGTGCGAATCAGACAGACAGACAGACGGACGGACGTATTAATTGTCCACTGGGGAAAGTTGTTTTCATAGTAAAACATTTCTTCGTAAGCTATGGAATTATGGTATTCATGCATATGCCTTTAGTTTGTTTGATTTTTGATAAAACAATGTATGGCGTATGTCTCAACCATTCAGAAAGCAACAAGAAATTACATTTGATGAACAATTTCCCATTTCCACGTGGATTATTACAGACATCTGTAGCTTGTCAGATGCAGTTAAATGGATGGAAATAAAATGACCCATCACTATGCGTAATGACGCACAATGGCTGATCTTGGATCTTAGAAGATGTGGCAAATGGAAGAATTGGGAGTGAACGCATCAGGACGAGTGGCTTATGAGCCGGTTCCGACTTCTTCGAGCCGTCCTGTTGGAGCTTTTGGGGGTGTGTCACCCGGTGCATCTGGCGCGTCGGTGTCCTCCCCGACACCCCCCACCCCCCGCCTCAGTCACTACTCCCCGTAAAAGGGACTCCCCAATAATTGCCGCCACTCTCTCATCAAGAGGGGTCGGCTCCGGTGTCCCCTGTCCCCCACCCGTGGCAGACACACTCTAGCGATGCAGCGCCAGACGTTTTTTGCCCCGACTTTGATGTCCGTCTGTCACTGTTTGCCACTCACGTGCTTTTTCGGCATTAGTAATGCCCACACTGTGCCCTCCAAACAACATTTTTCTCCTCTTTTCCACCTCGCCAACGATAACTTCTACTTCACATCGAGTGAAGTTCCGTTTTTTTTTTATTTTCTCTGTGTTTGCCATGGTTTCGCTATCAATGAATATTCATTTGTGGGCGTTTCACGGACTATTTATGGGCAACTGTGGGCGTGTCATGAAGCCGCAAAAGCTGCGCAGCATTTAGAATTGGTTGTGATTTATTAAGGGAAGGATGCGTAGGATGTGCGTGCGCACGGTTTTATAAAGAAAGAAACTTAGAAAATACCTATCGAAATGACCAGCTCTAAAGGGTTGATGAGCTTCTGCTGTTACAGAACAGCTTTCAATTTTGAATCCAATTTATGGTTCCTGGAAAAGAGCCTTTGTGTGACATTCTGAAATGTACACTGTAATTCAGCTGACAATTGGACTTTACCATCTTGTACTAGAAAAATAACACTTGGATATTTGGAGTGTTCTGAAACTTTTAAAAGGTTTTGCAAATTTTGATTTTAATGTTAAATTAACCAAAAAGAAGTGCTGGATCAAACCTTTTTGAGTTGTTTTTAGACTACTGATGCATTAAAAAAATACAATTTATGTCAATAGCATTTTTTGGAACAAAAGAAACCAAACAACTCAACTTAATTCAATTTTATTTATATAGCCCAATATTAAAACAAAAGTTGTCTCAATGGGCTTCATATCAATAATTGTATAAAAACATGAGATAAGTCATACAATTCAATAGGTAATTACTAAACTAAACAGAATAATCTACACACAGAGAAAAGTTTGACAACAACCAAGAAGTCAATGTGACAATCAAAGCACATTTGACATATGTATTTAAATCAAGCACTGATGCTGAAACAAATAAGGGACATATATTTATGGCTTTAAAGTAAACTGTGACGAGATGAAGGCAGGAATGGTAACTGCAGCTGCTATAGATTAGCTTCAATGTAAACCCACACTGAAGCTCGTGCGTCAATCGTCAACACAGGACAGACATTTCGTGTGGCTTCAGTTACAGAAAGCTGTTGTGACTCATGTCCTCTAAGAAACAACACAGTTGTAAAGCCACCATGTCTGTAAATTGCTCCAACAGTGTTTTTTCTTGTTACAGACATTCAACTATTAGCCTCCCTCAAAGTGACACACATGCAAAAAACTTAAAAAACACAATCTAAATCAAACACACAAAAAAGAAATACTTTCAAATCTTTTGGCATAAGTGTCTTTTTATAAATCTTTTAAAGTTAATTGAGGCTATTTCAATGAAAATAAATGGTAGAATGTTTGTCTGTCAACACAAGCTGCAACTCAAGCTGTAAAAATAGTATTATATGTTTACACTGGTTTAAAAAACTGCTTGTGGATTATTTTGTTGGCAGTATCAAAACACAATTTACTGCAAAAACAGCTGTATTTTTCTCCATCTAGCCTTTGAGCTCCCTGGCAAGAGTCAAATCCTTTAAATACATTTCTGTAGGTGGGAGGAAAAAGTTGGAATCCAATCTTGTAAGTCTAGATCAACTTAAGTGACATTTTATGACAATAGGTAGTCTTGAGAAGTGAAACCAAAAGGTCAGGATGCACTTAACCTTGTGCTTTAGCAGCTGTCGCATCCTGCCTCTGATAAGGAGAGAGGTTTTTTTCCAAAATTCTAATTAAACTGGGTAAAGGCAATAGAGTCAGCACCCGTCCCACAAACAAACTGATCTGCAGAGATGCAAAAGCGGGACCCAATGAATGTCACGATTATTCTTCTTCTTGAAAGTTTTATTAGGATTTGCTAAATCCAGAAACAGAAATTTGGTGAACAAACTGAGAGCAAAACAGCTGAAGCATGATTTACAATGAGAAACAACACACATTCAAACAAAAGTCCCACCATGATACTTTAGGACCCCTTTAAAATTTTGGAGGAGCTTTCTGCCCCTGGTAGTACTTAAATATCATATGTTTGGTTTTAATGAGCTGATGCTTAATGAAACATTATTACCTGCCAGAAATATTAGGATTCATATAAAATGTTACTCAGAAAATTGAAAGTTCATAAATAATGTGTTCACAAAGTGTAAAGTGGTCACATTTTAGCTAATGTTTTAAGAACAGAAAAGGGTAAAGTTTATAAATATATGTCACAGACATATTTCTTTGTGCTTGTAAAAATGCAAATGTAAATGTATGCATCTAAACATTTATGCATTAGTCTACTTGCTCTATCTCCAGCTGTGCAGGCTGAGTCAATGCTGGACCTTTGATCTTAATGACATGATTAAAGGAAAAACTGTTTTATAAAAGTTACCATAAATTAAGAAGTGAAATGTAAAAAAACAAATCCATTTTAAGACCCTAATAACAAAAAATAAAAAATTTAATTCTGAATGTGTCTTTTAAAGACAGTTATCATAAAAAGATCAATGCTAATCTACAATTGAAGCTACATAAAGAAAGAAAAGCTGATAACTTTGACATAAAGACAACAAAACCATGGATTCCACCAAACTAAACCTTTCTTTTATGTCAAAATGTACTTTTAAATGAGGTTTTCCAGCATGGTTCTAGCATGAATAAACAAGTATGAATACCCAGGCTTTTTTGACAGTCAAACCTGCCTGCATGTATGTCTGCATTTGGACATTATTAAGTCCTGAGGCAGAGTGGACATGTGCAGCTCCTACCATTGAGCACATGAGCAAACTGCAAGTTTAAATAAGTGTACAACCTCACACATTATGCGCATAGCTGAAAGGCAGCTGATGTTTAAATATGACAATAATTTGTTGCAGTTGTTTGACAGTTTTTTTTGATGCGTCAAACAAAACCTCTCAGATTAACAAAGAAGAAGAATATTTAAATTTCGTGTGAATGACATCCAGTTTACATTAAAATGAATACTATATAAGATGAGTACCTGTTTTATTTCCTCATGTGGGAGAAAATGCCGACGTTTTCCCCCAGTAGCCCATGGAAAAGTACGTTTTTTTTTACTTTAATCAAGCTTTCTGTAATAAAAATTAAATAAAATAAAAAAAAGGGCCCTCATGCATCTGAGCTCAAAGTACTTTACAAATACAAACAGCATCAGCATCCAGCATTATGTTTTTGTGCTCAGCCTATTTTTCACAGCCTAATTCTTCATTGTCATTTCCCATCAGTTAGAGGGTGGTGGAAAGGCGTGGGGGGCTAGGTACGGGGAGGGGGGCCCTATTATTTATTTATTTATTTTTTAATGCTTGCTTGTTATTATGTTTTGTTGTGTTTTAATGTAAAGCACGTTATGTTATATTTTTATATGAAAAGTGCTTTATAAATAAAGTTTGATTTGATTTGAAAAGACACAAAAAAAGATAAAAGATTAACACCCACAACCCACCTCTTTGCCCCCCCCCCCCCCCCCCCCCATCACATGTTCGTCCCACACGCAATGCAAAAAGGCATGAAACAAGTCTGTAATAGTAAAAAAAAGTATGGCTCGGCTCTGCTGTTGGGAAACAATATACTCTATCAGGAATTTCTTATAAGGCTGGATGGTGGCGCAGTGGTTAGCGCTCTGGCCTCACAGCAAGAAGGCCCCCGATTCAAGTCCCGGCTGGGAGACCTGAAACAGAACATCAGTGGCAGACCTTTCTCTTTGCATGTTCTCCCCGTGTATGCGTGGATTTTCTCCGGGATCTCCGGCTTCCTCCAACCGCCCAAAAACATGCTTCATAGGCTAATTGGCAACTCTAAATTGTCCATAGGTGTGAGAGTGAATGGGTGTGTGATTGAGGACATTCTACCCTGCGACAGACTGGCGACCTGTCCAGGGCATCCCCTGCCTTCGCCCAAGCGGCCGGGATAGGCTCAGGCAGCCCCGTGACCCAGAAAGGGAAAAACGGTATAGAAAATGAATGAATGAATGAATGAAAGGAATCTCTTATATCAGGAGCCAGCTAAGCCACAGAACACCCCCACATCGCCCACCCACGCAAGACAGCAACAGGGTCCACTCCACAGTGGTGAGGTGTTGGACCCCAGCCGTCCCACCAAGGGTGAGCACTGCAGGAACGACCCCAAACCAAACCAGCAAACTCTAGTACAAAAATACCTTTATGGAAAGATGAATGCGTAAGTCCCGCACACAGAGAACTTTTACAAAGGAGTTTTACTTTGGGCGACAGTGGCTCAGGTGGTTGAGCAGGTCAGCCAATGATCGAAGGATTGGTGGTTTGATCCCCACTCCCTCCAGCTAAATTTTGTTGTGTCTATGGGCAAGAGACTTCATCTTCCCTGCCTCCACTGGTGTGTGAATGCGTATGAATGTCCCGGTGATGGGTGCACACTGGCATCCGCACCTCTGTCAGTCTGCCCCAGGGCAGCTGTGGCCACATCAATAACTTACCATCACCAAGTATGAATGAGGAGTAAATGAATAATGGATACACATTATTAGCGGTTTGAGCATCTGGAAAGATCTAATCCAATATTGTTATTATTGTAATGAACTGCATTTGCGCTGTGTAAATGGATGTAATGTGAACTACTGTAAAATAGTTTAATGGAGCTTTAAGCTTTAACGGAGAAATTTTCATTTCATAAAGGCCAGGGTGGACTTAAGGCAGATATACTGTTGTGTTTAATGTGAAAGTGAGCTGTATTCATACCAAAAATAGTTAAATACCTAATCCATCCATCTATCCATTCATTTTTTTAACCTGCTATATCCTTTCTGAGGTCATGGGGTTGCTGGAGCCTGTCCCGGATGCTGTTGGGCAAAGGCGGGGTACACCCTGGACAGGTTGCCAGTCTGCCGCAGGGCTATTTAATCTATATTTGCTTAATTTTATCTTAAGGAAATGCTTTCTTGAGATCAAGTATCCTTCTTTTTTCTTCTAAGGGTAGCAGGTTGGAAAAAAAAATTAAGTAAATAAATTACGCAGTTCAAGAGGTGGGGGTTCTGTGACCAATTTGCTCAAATTTTGGTTAACATACACAAACTTAAAAGCTTCCCTGCACCCATTGCTCTCAGTGCAACACACATGCAAATTAATTAGCACTAACACGGAGATTAATTTTTTACTTAAAGTCCAAATTCTTCCATAGAACCGATCAAAGTCCAAAAACAAGGTTATGGAAAACCTATTCTATAGTATAATTAATAAAATACATGAATATAAAAGTCACTTGGTGCGAAAATCTGTTTCTGTTAGTAAAAGATGGAGATGAAATAAATCAGTATTGACCAAAAAATGGGATAATTTAAACAGTAATCTCTTGCCTTTTCCTCTCCCAATGTGTGCAGACAAAACACATTTAAAAACAAAGATTTCATTTCATGCTTAAATGTGTATGAATGCCACTCAAGCACAGAAAACACTCCAGAGACCTGTGTGAGAGCAAACTTCTGCCTCACAGCACGCTCAACCAAAAACATAATAACCTCAGATGTACTTGTTCCATTATAGTACCTGACATTTGGTTCTTAACCTTCTGCATTTAAATAAACAGTTTGGAGATTACCAACATCAGTGCATGGGAGTGCAAGCATGAAAAGAAAAACAGATTGGTTAAACAGGGAGGAAAACAGAGTCAGTGGAGCTGCGCTGTTGAGCTCAGCACCCTGGCTGGCAGACTGAGGCGCTAAAAACACAATAAACAGCTGCAGGGGCAGAACGGAAAAGTGAGTAAATGAGCTTAAAGACTAAACACAGCTCAAAGCGCCTGCCTTTTTCTCCCTCCTTAAATCATTTTCGAGTCATTGCTTTCACCAGAGTATGAAACAGCCTTAGCAATGATACACAGTCATTGTTATTTGATTATAGAGCGGCTGTGTTGGGTTTGTGTGACTAAAAAAAATGTATTTAGTTAAAATAAGCCACTAAATCAGGTTTAGGCTCTTATCAAGACAGTTATGTTGCTCTGAAAATGCTAAACAACTGTTTTGTTTGGTTGATTTATCAACATTTGTTGATTCTTTTTAACATGATAATTACACATTTTGCATTGACACTTGTAGTGTAGACACTTGCTGTAATATAAACTGCTATACTGTAAAACAGGCAATAATACTAAACAAAAAAGGATACACGGAAAACTATTTTTTATGGATTATTTTTTGTCAATTCTTATGCATTTAGCCTTAAAAATTCTAAATTGTAACAGGTGTTCGTAAGAAAACAATTGATTTTTATGTAAAGTATGCAAAAGAGACTACAGGCACTGTATATTTTGGACTATAAGTCATTTCAGAGAATAGGTCGTAGACAAGATGCTAACAAGTCAACTAAACTCTTTCACTTCAAATGACTAAATCCATTGAATTCTTCGTCGTCTGCGTTGCTTTTAAACAACTCAGCAGAGGCTGGCGCGTCTTCTTCTACATTACTGCGAATACCGATCCTCACACCTGCAGTGCCCTCTAGCGGTTGTTAATGGGAGTGTAATGAGCATGAGACCATTTGTTTAAAAAGAAAAATCACATATAAATCACACCCCCAGCCAATCTATGCAAATAAACATGATTTATAATTCTTAAAATACAATACTATTTTTTTGCATGGGGATTGGTGAGTCACTTAAATAATTGTCGCTAAAACATGTGTGAAAAGTTTTAAGCTGAGTTGAATACCAAAATACAAAATTGCCTTGGAGACAGGGATAATAGTAACCTATTAGGATACCATATTTGTTTGCTGTATCAAGAATCCAAAAAGAAAAAGAAGAAAAGAGAGAGCTGAAAATGTAAAGCAACAATAAGATTTTTTAAAAATTGCATGTATATTCATTGTTGGAAGTTGATATTTTCAATGCAGTACTATAGGTGATGATGATATAAAACAATAATACTTTTTCCAAAATGTGTTCACTTCATTGTAACAAAAATAACCTATATCAGAGGAAATGTAATGATGACAGTCTTGATGACAATCTTACCAAAATAAAAGTCCAGTTTCACAAAGATGGACAACAAAAGCCACATATTAATGAGGTCAACAAGACTTATCAATTTAGTCTGAGTATGAGTAAAATTTAATGTATTCACATGAATAAAACTTACCTCCAGTTGTTATATGTATTTGCGATCTATTTGTTTCTTTTGACTGTAAGAGTCATCCATTCTGCTACAATCTGGAGACTTTGCCTTTTCACTTTAAAGAACCGCCCTCTTTGATTGCAGGAGTGCAAAATATAAAGATACTACTTTTTTTTTTGTAACAAAAAAGGAAGTGAGAAGATCTCTCAGCTGATGTGGAGTGTGTATGATACCAGAGAGGAAAACAGAAACACTGCCGGTGGGATGGTCAGCACAGCTTCCTGAATACTGAATGTGTCTGTTTTCGAACACGCAGCTGAACTGTGCTGTGCTCCACAACATGGTCTCAGTTCAGAAGGGAGTTTGCTCAAAGTTGTTTTGTACATCTCTGAGAAGGTTCACTCTCAACTCAGATTTTCTCCTGTGCTTCCTTCTTTTTGCTTTTTTAGTGGATGAATCATTCATCTGTTGACAGGAGGAACATTCGTCACTAGTTTCAACGTCCTGCACAGAAGTTCACTAAGTTACTCTTCTTAACAATGTGCTACACAATCAGCTGCAGCATCCTTTATCCAAAAACACAATAGAAGAAATAGGTCTTTTCCTGCTGGCAATTTGATAAATTCAGAAGGTTCTCCTCATGGCTGCCATGTTGTTACTGTTGGGTCATTCCAAGCAGAAATTAGTTGTGGGGTTCCCCAAGGGTTGATTTTAGGTCCAATACTTTTTAATTTATATATGTTGCCTCTTGGGGATGTCATCAGGAGACACGGCATTGACTTTCACAGCTGTGCTAATGATACACAGCTTTACATCGCCATGTCTCTTGATGACCTTGAACCTGTTAACACTATTTTAAACTGTATTTTAGATATAAAGTCATAGATGGCAGAAAACTTCCTGCAGCTCAACCAGGACAAAACTGAAGTTTTAATCATTGGTCCTGAAAACAAGAGAGAGGATTTTTCCCAAACTTAGGAATTTTAAACCTTCTCAATGTGTGAGAAACCTGGGCGTTCTTTTTGACTCTGAGATGAGTTTTATTCCTTACATCAGAAATGTTGTGAAAACAGGTTTTTGTCATCTTAAAAACATTGCCAGAGTCCGCCCGTTCCTCTCTCTTGCCAGCACAGAGGTGCTGATGCTGAATGCCCTGCTCTCTGGTTTACCCAAAAAGTTGATCTCAAATCTACAACGATTGCAGAACTCAGCGGCACGAGTTCTGACGAGGACCAGAGGGCGGGAACACATTACACCGGTTTTAAAATTGCTGCATTGGCTTCTTGTGCATTTCATGATTGATTTTAGAGTTCTTTTAATGGTTTACAAATGTTTTAATGGTCTTGGGCCTTCTTATTTAAATGATATTATTTTAAAATATGAGCCCTTGCGGACCCTTAGGTCCCCTGGCACTGGACTCCTAGTTGTTCCTAAGGTGAAGATCAAAACTTATGGTGAGGCTTCGTTCTCCCATTACGGTTCTCGCCTGTGGAACAGCCTGCCGGAGAACCTCAGAGCCACAGGGTCTATAGGTTTTTAGGAAGAGGCTCAAGACCCACCTTTTTAGTCTGGCTTTTAGATGACTTTGGTAATTGCTTATGTCTTTCACTATTTATCTATTTATTAATTCATCTGTTTTATTTTATTTTACTTATTTTTTAAGGGCTATTATTATTATATTTATGTTTTTAATATCCTACTCTTTTTATTTTATTTTACTTATGATATTTAAAGTTATGTTTTAATCATCTTAAGTATCTTATTTTTTAATTATTAACATTGCTATACCCTATTTTATTTTTACTGTTATTTTATTATAATTTTTATTCCGATGTTTTTCACTCCAGTGTTTCCTCCTAATTTGTTTAAGATGTGGAGCAACTTAAACAAATTAAAACCTGGCAAAAAATATCTTGAATGTCTTGAATGAATGGTGAAATACAGCAAGAGGTCAAAGTAGCAACAAACAAACAAAAAAAAACAGTATAAAACTAAACCTAATAAATTTTAAATCAACAAAAAACCAAAAGGTAAAAAAAAAACGTTCTGCGTCTCTCTTACATAGGATGACTTGCCCTCATTACCTTTACATTTACAGTTTGTGAATGTAATTTTAAAGCTCTACTTTATTATTAATTTCTTATTTATTATTCAGAATTTTAAACCTTTACTGTAAAAAATGGCAATCTGTTGGGACATGTGGGAACCTAAAGGCAATATTATTTCCCTTTTTTCTGAAAAATCTCCACGTCCAAGATTAGATACATCCAGGCTTACACATGAGCAGCTATAAATCAGCAAATAACTAGAATAAAAAGCTCTTTTCTGCTGTTGAGCTTTGCCAAAGTCACGGTGAAAAGATGATGATAGACTCTTAAAGCCAGGTGATAGCAGAGACAGCACACAAAGAATAAAGAGATAACCACTCATCTGAGGACTGTTAAACTTTTGTGACAAATTTTTAATACCCACTGCCAACAGTCAGGTGTAAAGGTTAGATCGAGAGTGACTTTTTTTTCAAGGTACATCACCTTTTTGATTTGAAGCTGCCTTGGAGTTCTGCCCATTAATTATAGCCTTGCAGGCTTGCATCGTCATGCCATAATTAGCCTGTAGCCTCAGACAAAGCATAAGAAAAGGGCAGAGTGTTATAGAAAACTATAGGTGCTCAAAGCCTTTTGGACTCTGAGGTTTTACCAATTAGCAAAATCATGACAGGAGGTGAAAAAAAAGACTTTAGGGAAAGCAAATTCAGCAAAGTCACCCGGGAGGAACATATTAGCCTTTCAACTCATTGCTCATATACTTTTGTGTTTCCACAGCCAGGGCAAGAGGGGGGGATTGTCCTGGAGAAGAAAAGGACTATGGTCTCCTCAAACATGTAAAAAAATGTTGTTTCCCTTATTAAAAGTGAAAAGAAATCTGCCAATAGAACTAATAGAATTTCTGATGGTATAATTTCTCAAAATAAGTTGTGATGTCCTGCTCTTTCAAGAAAAATTTTAATTTTAAAATTAGCCATATACACTCATATTAAGGTATATTACTCTGATATTTTGAAGTATTATATCTTAAAATAAAGCTTTAGGTACATGTATATGCATATGCTCATATAGTCAAACTATCCTTATTTCTAGACCAATTAAAAGACACATTTTTGGATGAAGTTGTCAAAATTCTAAGAAAAAAATAAAAATAAATAAAAACTAGCTTCATCAGATATATTACCAAAAATAAGAAGTTTTAAAGCTCATTTGACTCCAAAATTTTAATCATCTCAGCAAATTATTATATTTTATTGAAAATTACTAGTAAGTTAGCTTTGTTTTATATCAAGTGTGAAAAGATATTTAAGATTCAAGATTCAAGAAGTTTTTATTGCCATATTCTGTGTAGTTACACAGAGTAGGAATCTGTTTCGGTGCAAGTGTGCAACATAAAACAGAAGAACAGAAGAACAAAGTAGAAACCAGGCAAAAAATACTTGATATTTTGTGGTTTTGCGGTGATAGGCCTAAAGCACTTGAGGGTAAACATAAAGATGATCAATGAGCAAACTGACACAAAAAAAGCTGTATTTGAAATAAGTAAGGTGGTTGCTGTAGTAACCAACAACACTAATTTCACAGGAGAAGCTCCTTGAAGAGAAAATTCTAGGTATTAGGTTTTTGGGACAAGAAAGGCAGGTGGAGGTTAAAAGAGAAATAAAATACACACAAACACACACATTGTCTGCTCCAGTGAGGGACCCATCTGTACCTGAACATATGAACCACAGTTGAACCTAAACAGAATGAGGCACAGCAATCATCTGTGCTCAGTCAAGAATTCATTACTTAAATGATTGAAAACAGATGTTTTCAAAGTCTCTGGATGGGAGAACCCAGCCTTGACCCCAAAGTATGAAAAGCCAACAGAAGTGAACTAGATTAACAGTAATTTGGTCCTGAAATGAACACAAATGTGACCACCTTGACATGAGAATGAAATCAAATGTTTTGCTGCTCAACAATAGCAGAGGATCTGTCAACAAGGAGTGACGAGAATATAAAGATCAATATTTAGTGGAAGTTTCCTTTAATGTTACACATTTGCATCAAAGAAAAGAACACACAGCAGTGGCGGAGCTAGAATATTTCATATGGAAGGGCAGGAAGGCGGCTGAAGGCTTTGGAAGGGTGGCAAAAAAGAACAGCAGAGTGGAAGTTACAAATGAAAGGATCAAAAATACATATTTTAAATAGTTTTATTATTGATGAGTTTTTATGTTTGAGTTTTCCAAATATAAGAAGTTTCTCTTGCCATAAAAAAGAAACAGCACATATTTTTTGGCTATGGTCAAGATGAGCAGATTGGTCAGCAAACACAATACAGGGACATAGCAAATAATAATTCAAGATTTTATTAAAAAATGAAAATCTTTTTGTCAATACTGATACAAATATTGGTCAAAAATTGGGGAGCAAGCTGGATGATTTCCAGAAATAAAACATAATAAATAAAAACATAATAAATTTGAAAATTTTACAAAGACTGTTTACTACTCTACTGTGTTCAGATAATAAAAGCGTTAAAAAAAAAGTTTTTTCACATGAAACTTTGTTCAAGCACAGTGTTGTCTATTTTCACTGGACTTTCATTTTCAGTTTAGTGAGCATCCATACACTGTTTGGTTTTTTTGCTGAGATTTCTTGGAAATTTCAAGAGAAGATTCAGACAGCTTTACAACACAGCAAATTTGATTTTGATTTGATTTGATTTGATTTGAAATGGTTTATTTCAAGCAAAACAATAAGAATAAAACACAAAAACAATACAATCATCAGTTATACATTCATACAATCACGAATCAAACTTAGGATAATTAGACATATTATTAAATATTGCTTGAAAGAGAGTGGAAGGAAGCAAATTTATATAATCCCACCCCTGTTCTACCGTAACCATTTCATTACATGATTTATCAATATCGGGTTTCTAGCTTTTATCAGACAGAATTACGAAACCTGAAATATCAATAAAGCACACGACAAAGATGAATGACTTGAATTATTATGTAAAAAATAACTTTTAGAAATCAACATGGCAAATGCAGATCATTTATTCAAAATATATGCAGATTATGATACTTATAAAAGTCATGTATATGATTAATAAAATACTATATCAGTAAAATAGACATAAACACAAATCCAGTACATGAAGTAGTGAGTAGTGAAGGAATGTGGACACAACTAGAAGTTAAAGTTATAAGTGTTCAAAATTAAACAAATGCATTTTTGTTGTGCTGATCTAGTGGAATCGGTTCCTTATTTTCTACTCAAACTGGCATTAAAAGCAGCGTGTTCATCTCCAGCAGCTTAGTTGTGTTGAGATCCTCCTATGCTGCTCTGTGACAGCTCCAATAAAAACTTCACAGCTCCTACACCTTTCTGAGAGCTAATCCAAGGCTGGAGGAAGTCTACAGCACTAAGAACCAAATCTTCCTCACATCTGTTCACTCTGTCTTCTGAGCAATCCCACAGAGTTTACTGTCATGATAAGACTTGTGAAGAGCCGTGCCGGAGCAGAAAGTTGTCCACGAATCATAGTAATCAGTCATTTTTTTGTTTTCAAAACAGAATCTGGATTAGTAGTGCTGTTTATTGTTTTTCCAAATACATTTAAAACATAATTTTCCTTTTCTAAAATAAAAAATGAGACATTTCTGTACAAAACAGAGTATTTTCACTTTAGGATGCCCCTCAGGCGGATGAATCTGACTGAGTGAGCAGGGAATGTTGACGATTTTCACCTCTTTGCAGGCTAAACCGTCCAAAAATATCACAGGTTTTGCTGAGTTTTGCTAAGCTCTAACCACTGAAGAAAATTGCCAACTCTCACAAATCCATCCCTCCACCATGTTTACTGGAGAGACATTCCTTCTTAGGTTTAGCAGTTTTATTTTGCTTGCTGAAAATGCCCAGAACTTTATCACTTATTCTTGTTACACCATCTCAGTTTCCTGATTTCTAATGTAATTTCAGACTGTTTGATTGAACTATAAATTGACAGGATAGCAATTGGAAAAATCCTTTTTGAGATAAACTTTTGAAATCAGTTTTTAGAGCAGTTACGTGAGAGCTGCCTAGAATTCACCTCTACCAATCCTCCAAAGAAGATGGTTGGGTGAAAAGAACATAATGTTTGAGCATTTTGACAGAATAATTTAAATGTAGAATTGCGGAAAGACAAGAATACATCATTGATTTTGTTGTGTAATAATCCCTGTTTGTGTAAAAAACATTTATTTGACAAATTTTATACAAAAAAAGTGAAAATTTGAACTATTATTTGAAAAGTAATGGCTCGAAAATTCCAATTTTCACTCTGAGGCCTGATGTCATATTTAGATTTTCTTCTATGGTATTTATGTTAACTTCATATCTGGTGTTACAGCCTCTCTAGACACGGAGAGGCGTTTCTTTTTTTTTTTTGTCACGGTCAAAAACATTTATAGGTCAAGTTAGATGGTATCAGGTTTGAAGCAGAACAGCCTTTTATCAATGTTGGAAAGCTGGCCTTTATGTCAGTTTCTGTCTCCGTCCGCCTGTATTCCAAGATTAGCGCAGGGCTGCAGGCCGGTCTTTTGACCCCAGTAACTCCCTGGCAGAGTGGAACGGAACAGAGGCAGAAAGTGAATGCAGGGGATAGAGTGAGGAGCAGATAGAAATGAAGAAATATGACTGTGACGGAGCTTTGAGAGAGTCAGGGGTGCAGGAAGGAGTGGCCTCTGACCGGCTGAAGGACAGGAAGGTACTTCATTTCAGGAGGACGCCTTTCAGTCAGACTTTATCTTTCATGAAATGTGGAGTATGAAATTGAGAATCTTTACCCTGCAAAGACACTGCTACACACAGATTTCCTCACCCAGCTTGGTTAAAAGCGAGAAACTTGGGGACAAAATGAGCTGAACAGAGGAGGCTATTAACTCCAAATGAAGACAAATTAAGCAAAATGTTTAGTCTCACAAAAACAAAGTTTTTTAAGCGGTTAAACAAAGGGCTTAAACATGTTTGAAGCTCTTCGCTTTGGTGCAAAACACCTAAATGACAGAAAGCTGAAAGGAGCTTAATGAAGAAATAGCTGAAAGCCTGCATAGCATTAGAGGTGCCGCTCTAATTCATGAGGCATTTCAGCTAAATCTACACATATGGTGAATGGTGTATACTTATAGAGCACTTTTCTACCTTCCTGGAAGGCCCAAAGCGCTTTTAAGTTACAATCCCATTCACCCATTCACACACATATTCACACACTGATGGCATCTCCTCTGCCGAAAAACCAACCTTCCACCAGAGGCAAGGTGGGGTTCAGTGTCTTAACTTCAGTGCGGGAATGGAATCTGCAATCTTCCAATCAGAGGTCAACCGCCCTATCACAGCACCACGGCCACCTCGGACTTCCTTAATAACAACAATAAAATTTCATGTGGGGAACCCCACAGGTTTGCCCATTATTCGCCCTCAGACAGCTGACATTCACCCGTAAGAGTAGTTGTGACTAAAGCTTTGATCTTGCTCATGGAGGACAGTTTAAGTAATATCTGCATTCAAACTTTGTAAATGCATGTGATGCAAGCTACCGTCTCGACTTTTTTTCATCAAGGACTAAGGCATTATGCTGGTGCTGGAGCGATGATTTGTTCATTTTGATCATTTTCTTGCACTTCTCAGTGATAATGTTTATTCCTGAAAATAGCACAGTCCTTGTACAGCATGCGCATCAGATATTTAGCACAACTGCTCAACCTCTACTGCTACCCAACTGGGGAGAAGCCAATTTTGGACAGTGTTCGTTTATAATAATTGTAAAATCAATGAACTGGCACTGAACAAATCCTTTTGTCATTTTGGCCGGGGACTTACAGTTTCCAGTTTTTTTTTTTTCCTTCTAGCCAGTAGGAGGAAAAACAGTAAGAAAACAAGTGGATTAACCAACCAACAGGCAAATGAGTTGCAGCCAGCAGTGTGACGGCTGCTGGCTGGCTGTGACACAATCTAATGGATGCTGCACTCTTGGGGCAGCACTCGATTAGTCCATCCGAGGCTGCTGCAACAAACTTGATTGCCTTTGGCCTTTACCCTTTCTACAGAAAGAGCGAGTGCCAGCCAGCCACACAGGCAGAGGGCAATGCACAGCGTGAACTCTTCCAGACGGCTTTGGGATGAAGAGGCTGAAATAACAGCCTTAAGTTAAAGAAAAGAGCTGTATTTAAACATAATATAAAACATTTTGCAATGTTATATCATTCTCCACTGTATTTTTATAAAAAATGAAATGTTGTGGCTGTGTAGAGTGAATTTATTATCAAGCCTTTTGTCAAATCTCTATAATAATGTACATTTCCAAAAGCTCCAACTACCTGCTCAACAGAATTCCCATAAAAAAGGTCAGCCCATTGAAGGGTTTACACCCAGCCTTGGAGCAGCATGTCTAACCTCCTCCAGTATCTGAATGCTGACACAGATATAGCTCACTAAAAGGGATATATTTTTTATTGCAATGTTAGAAATTGTTTTGCATGAATAAACCACGCAAAGAACACGTAAATCAACATAAAACATGAACCGTGTGAGATAATTGCGCTGTTTAAATACAGTTCATTCGTGATTAGTGCATCAATTATGTAATTTTAACATGCCCTGTGCTGCATACACAATATAAAAGTTATACCTTGGTGGTACATGCGTGTCTGTTAGACATACGTGGAAAGCTAAAGATTTGCAAATGCATCTTAGAAAAATTACACGCTATTGTGTGAGATTTAGGTAAGGATTGCGTATAAACTATGTAAAATATGCTTAAACTGCATAATTTTAAACCAGATGGAGCAGCTCAAAACTGAATTCACGCAAATACACGTCGGCTGAAACCCTCAATGGACTTCTGCGCACATGGATGAATGACAAACACAAGAAACACATGAATTATTCGTATCATGCATGTATGACAAAAGACCAAAATTTCATATATGGAAAATGCGTCAAATGTACATAGTTGCTGTGTGAAGTGGCCTTAAAGCTGGCTGGAGCACAGTGGTTTGGCCTTTCTGACTCTCAGTTGGCCTGAACAATGCACAAATAACCTAGACTCAAGGATGCCACTGTTTTACACTCTTACCCGTTTTATTAGAATTTAAATAGAAAAGGGGAAAAGGAGTGCTTAACTTTGATGTGATTTTCAAAATAAAAAATCACAGTTTGTCTCAAAGAATCATTTAGATGTGTCCGATTTACCTCTTTTCTCTGTAGAATACAGTATTTTCATCCGTTGCTTTACTTTGTGCCCATGTCGTTTTAAAAAAAGCAGACATAAAGCAGAGCTGTTCCACATTTATAAAGTTATAGATTAGGAAAATCAAGCACATTAAATAGTAATCACATCAAATCTGCACCATACTAAAGGCTAATCATTGATACAGCAAAATCTCTGCATATTGTCTGCAGACAGACCTGGAAATGTTCTAATGATCAGTCACGGAAGCTCCAAAAAGTGCTGATAGTTGCAGGACAGAAGGGTGGCATCTAGGTTTACACCAGAATAAAAAAAAAAAAAAAAATCGTGGACCAGAACAACCAGGAGGACTTAAGATATACAGACAAAAAAAGAGCTTTTAAGGTTTCAAAGAAAACATTTTTTTCAAAAAGAAAACATTTTTTAAAAGCTTGGACCTTTCAACTGAGACATCCAAACAAGAGTTCCAGAGAAATACCTTCCTTGTAGTTAAAAAAAAAAAGGGAAGACCTCCCTCTAAAAGCATTTTGGTACACAGAAAATCCCTTTATGTATTGAATACACGCCATACTCTCGGATGGTGCATTTGAACTTTGTTCAGAAAAACAAGTTTCTAAAAATAGAATAACATATTAAAAATAATTTCAAGCGCTTTCTAAAATTACTTTGTATTTATTCAGTATGAAATTTAGTTTTACTATTTTAGTCAAGTTGTTTTTATGGAGTCTTGCACTCAATTAAACAAAAAATAGAAAACAAGTGATCTTTGTTTCTGTTTGATTGAAAAAATTAAGTATTTATTTCCAGAATGTTAGTGGCACAAAAAACTAAACAATATAAAAAATTAAGAATAAGGAAAAATAAGAAAGGTTTTTTACATTATAAGATGTTCCGTAACAACTATATTTGTATGTATTTGCAGCACTAAAAGAAATTATTTGTCCACTGACACTATTATTTTATAGGACTGAATATATATCTGTCATTTTTGGTTTCATACTGTCAAGTTTTTCTTTTTTAAAGTTTGACTCATTTCATGTAAAGTCGAGAAAGGTTTTAAGTTCATAGATAAAAAGGTGAAAGCTTTAACATCTCTGTAAAAAAGCTAAAAAAGTGCAAATCAAAGGGTTGATCTCAGGGATAAGCACTCCTGGGAACACCACGGTTTTGTGCCTTGTCTGATAACAGCGTCAGCTCTAAGCCCAAATGTATGAGCGGATTTTTGATCGAATCACAGAACAGCAGTGGGTTATAGAATAAAAAGGGCACGGCTGGTGACATCCATAAAGCATCGCCTCGGAGAAGTTTGAATCCCAGAGGGGATCTTTGTGAAGCAGGTGTTTCTTCAAGCCCATCAAACCGGCTCTTCCGGGGCGAGGAGAGGGCGACAGGTTGAGAGGAACGAAGAAGAGTGAAAGCACTTCATCATGCTGAACATCTCTGTTTACACTTTAAAGGTTACAGCGTTCAGTAGGAACAGCAGAGTGCACAAACTTTCTCCCAAACTGAAGTGACCCAAACCAAAACCTTTTTTTTTTTCAATCTATTATCTAGAATTTTTTTTTTCTGGTTTTATTATTCATGCAGTAGAGTTGCTTACATTTTATTGAAGGCATATCCCCCTTTCAGTATTGCTCTCTGGTTCGGTCTTACCTTACAGAGAATAAATCAAAGCTTTCCTGCATCATTAATCTGACAAGTACAGCAGCTGCTAAAGCGTCAACTCAATTAATAACACTTCATAGCAACGCAGTTACAGGCAAACTAATCTCATCAGAGCAGATTTCATTCATCCTTTAAATAAATCTTTTCATGTTGTCACCGTCAGGTTGGTGTTGTAAAATCTTTATGCAAATGGTCTACAGTTCATTCATCTCCACTTTTACTCACACTTGATTAAATCAGGAAAGTCTTTCCTCTTTCACAATCACTTCGTGACACTTCTTTTTTAAGAACTTTCATTAGTTACAAAAATAAATAAATACAAATCTTAAAAACTCTTTCAAATGTTTGTAAAGAGCTACATAACTGCAGTTCTGTGTTGAATAGATATTTCAGTTTCATGCATGTATATCTAATTGTCCTGCATCTGATTTGGATTTAGGCTAAGAAGCTAAAAGAGGTTCAATTTAGCAAAATTAGAGCCACTATGTTCATCAATGCACTTGTTTCGTCGTTCTCACTGCTCTGCTGGGAATAAAACGTCATTGTGAAAACATTGTTTGGTTCCACCAACTTCCAAGAGGTTGAAAATAATCCCAGTAATAGAGCTGAACACCAATAATCACTAGTTTGAACATTATATGCCAATAAAGATCAATCAATTAACCAAAATCAATCAGATTTCTTCCTGGGCTGCACTGTGACGCAGTGGTTAGCGCTCTTACATCATAGTAATAAGGCTCTGGTTCAAATCCCAGCAGGTTGTTCCTATGTGGAGTTTGCATGTTCTTCTGCATGCATGGGTTTTCTCTGGAGGACTCCAGCTTCCTCCCACAGTACAAACACATTGCGTCATGGGTGAAATGATTATTCTAAATTGTCCCTAGGTGTTTTTGTGGGTGGGTAAAAGTGTGAGATTGTGGCGCTGTGATGGACTGGTGACCTGTCCAACCTCGCCTTTGCCCAACAGTAGCTGGGTTAGGCTCCGGCAGCCCCATGACCCCCAAAAGGGACATAGAAAATGGATGGATGGAACTCTGCTCCTCAAAGGATGGGTGCACAGTGGGGTGGTTTTTCAGGATCTGAGTTTATTTCCTCTTAGTCAGCTTCATTTGGCAGGTGTGAAGGTTCATTTAAATTCTGGTAGGAATCAAATTCCCCTGGAAACAAGAAAGTTTGTTTGCACAGCACAACTTTCAGTGATGACAGAAAATCTGTAATCCAAACAGAGGCAATGTTTTGTGTTTCCAGTAGAAAAAAAAGAGAAAAAAAAAGATCAAATTGTAAATCTGAGCATCACAAAGGGGTCATTAAAATATCCAAGGGAATCGTCATTGCTGTTGCCATTGGCAGTGGCACAATTACCTTCCACGTAATATTCTTTTTCCTTTGGTTGAGTGATATTGACCCCAAACAAGCAGCTATTTTAACTGTATATGTACAGGTGATTAGCTCCACTCTTAGCAGACTAAGTACGTTGTGAAATCAAACCAAATAATTTGCTGGGTTGTTAACCCTGACCTGATTTTCAGGTGAACCGGGATTCGCCTGATCAATCTGGTTCCGATGAGCCCTCAGACTTGCCAAGTAAAGCAAACTAACTGGTACAGACCAAACAGTGCAGTGTGAAAGCAGAGTACGTTAAACTTCTCTGAAATCACATCAAAAACAGTGATGTTTCAAATAACAATACTTAAAGCACTTTTCAGAACAGCAGGTTTGGGGGTTTTTTTTCCATTGCTTGTCTTACATGTGCCTTTAAAGCAGCAAAGCCTCCTGGGATTACCTTGCAGGTTTTGCTTCTTCTTGTTATCTTCATGTAAATTTGATCCTTTTTTAGATAGAGGATAAAACACCTCAATTTACAATACTTTTCTGTAACAAAAATTCCAAGTGTTGCCTAGGATGTATAAAGGGATCAAGCAATATTACAATTTAGAATGGATCTTTTGTGTAGAAAAAGTAACTTTTCATAATGCAATAAAAGGTTGTGTGTGACAAGTTGTCTACCTGTGTGTTATCAGCGATGATTGTGCAGCTGCCACATTGTGCGGTGATTACAGGAAGCTAAGCTACCTCCAGGCTCGCCTTTGTTCTCTAGTTCTGACATCATTTCTGCCTCCCTTTGCCCCTTTTTCTGAATCTCTCCTGGAAAAATAAACAATCTCACGTTGAGCAGTTCCACTCATTAGTCCCACTGGCTGAACAGCATTCGTCTTTAAACAACAACCAAAAAAGACCCACGTTGTAGCAGTTTTCACTTCACTAACCATGCTACACAGCATCTGTGTAAAAATAGCCTTTAGCCAAAGTTGGAAAATTTTCACTGAAGTGCATCCTAGAAAAAAGCCGCCTGATGAATAACAAAAAGAAAGAGACAATGAATATGAATGAAGGCTAACCCTCTGGGCAGGCTTTTGTGAACACAATATTTGATTAATTTATTTAAATACAAGAGAAAAATAAATATTCCCCCAAGACTTTGCTTTTCTTCATTTCATGATCTGCCTGTAAAACACTCGTTTTCTCTCCCACACGTTCAGCCCCCCACCACCAACACCAACCCGCATGCTGTTGCATTTAGTGTTGCTGCAGCAGGAAATGAAGGGACCCATATCATACTGTAATAACACTGAAGTTCTGATTGTGGATAAAGAGTGAAATGGAAACACAATGAGTCAGAGAACAGAGCACTCTCACAACTTGATCAATACCCACCGGTGTGCTTCCTCGACAGCCAGAATAGAAAACAATCCTCCTCTGTTTATAGCCCACACATGCAGGCTTCGCCGGTGTTGATCCACACCACCACCTCCTCCCATCACATGAGATGATGGGAGTGCAGGTATGCCTCTATGGCGTCTGCTTTTCATCAAGAAAATGACGAAAAATATAAGGTTGCCAGGAGTATTTAAATCTAGAAAATTACTATTTGCATTTCTTTCTTACTTTCTTATTCATTTTATTAATAAAAACCCTTTACATCACTAGCTTAAAAGTATCAACATGTAGAACTGTAAAATCAAATACTTGCAGGGAAGTCTTCCAGGTACCAAGATTTACTTTTGAAACAAAACATAGTGATACAAGACTGCCACCTTCTGGGCATTAAAAAATATGAAAAGTTTTGGGGGAAAAAACACTCTTTTTGAGGGTCATAATTAGTTTTTTAAAAACATGTTTCATTTATTTTATTGAATGACATTTACGCATATTTTATTCATGCATTTCCATTTTTCAAATAACAGCGTAAGATAAAAATACATCAAAAACATATTTTATTTTCAATAAATACTCTTAAACATATTTGCAAAGCTTTAGTTTGCTGTTTTATTCAACTGTTTTTGTTTTTTTGACAGCTGAACGCTTTTCAGTGTGCTGTAATGTTCCATACCGACCAAAAGGGGGAGGCATTGAGCACAAAGGACAATTGATTAGTGGGACTGTCAGAAGATTTCCTCTAAAACAACACCAAACAAACCTTCCTTTTCAAGTGTAAACTCTTGTTCGGTCTTTAAGAAGCAGGTTCCATCAAAGGAACCCTCTTTTAGAATAATTTAAAGGAAGAAAATGTCGGCAAAAATGGACACCGGTTTAGAAAAAGTGTTGAAACAACCCTCAGAGCAAACTTTAGCGCCACACTGTCCTCTTGTGGATGAAAGTGCGCACTGCCACAGTAGTTTTGCAAACCGCTTGAATGGTTCTTAGAAGAGCAGAAGCAGCACTTAGTGGGATTTTGTACGGGCATTGTCTGGTATTTTCCTGGTGTTTCCTTGAAACATGCCGTAACACCTGGCGCGCGAGCGGCCGCAGCATAAGCACCTTAACGCGGACTGGCTCACATGGTGCACCGATGGACAGTTTCATCCCCGAAAGCCTCGTCAGTACCGCGGTGAAGTTCGTTTTCGACAGACATCCAGCTACGATCCCCAGTGGTGTCTCTTGGGGACTGTCAACAAGTTAACTACTGCATCATGTGGCCATGTTTACATATTTCAATGCTTTGCAATGTTTTCATAAGAAAAAATGTTTTAAGTCATTGTTCTGATTTTTTTTCTTCAAAAGCTTCCAAACCATTTGACCAAATGATTCCCAATAAATGCTGAATATTCTATAAGAATTCTTATATTAAAATTCTAGCAGTTCTCATATGAATTCTGGACATTTTTAATAGCTCCCAAACCATGTGACTCGAAGAGATGAAACATGCCAAATTGTGACACTGACATTACAGCATCAGAGTTTGTTTCGCAATTATAGATGATGAACATTTTATATGGATTTTTATATAACATTGTCAGAGGTTCCTATTTGAATTCTGGCCATTTTTTTTTCAATAGTTCCTAAACCATGTGCACTTGGCAATTTGTTGACGGTCCCTAAGAGACACCACTAAGGATCCGCGCTGGATGTCTGTCGAAGATCCAACCTAAAACTAACTTCACCGCGGTTCATCCGTATGTGAACGTCTCAGAGCGCTCGAGAGAGTCTGTGGCCGCAGTTCCACCTCCTCTGGGGATTCACAGCTGAAGATGCCACACAAGAGCAAAAAAGAGAAGGTAACGTGGATTTAGTGGCATTTCTGTCTATTGCTTTTCGGATTTCTGTCATTACTTTTTAATAATGTTTCATTGAATTAGGAGAAATCGGTCAGATCTGGAGGTAAAAATGCAGATGATCAGGTAAGAGCTTGCAAACTTTTTAAACTAGTTTAAAAAGTGACCTGTTACATAAAAGCACAATTCAAAAATGTGTGATTATTTATCTTGATTTGAGAAAAAAAAAAACACAAGTTGCTCTAATTTTCAGTGGCCTGCAGGCTTTTATTTTAGTTTCAGAAACAACTTTAAATGTAATTTTCTGGATCTTTTTTTGTTGTTGTTGCTTTTTTACCAACCACTTCCATCCTTTTAATGCCTCATTTGACCTTTTTTTGCATTTTTATTTGAAATATTGGTTAAAGTATGCATGCCACCTATCCTCTAAAAGCCTGTTAATGAATTTATTCCTGGTTTCATAACTTCATGTTCTGCTGCAGATCAGGAAACACATGTGACATGCCGCAGGATCTTATGACTTTCTTTTTTTTTTGTAATACTTGCACTCCATTGCTATTTCTAGCCAATCATGCTTTGTTTGGCCTCTGAGTACAATACTTAACATTGTCAAGTATTTTTATCCATCTTATCTGTGGAGGACACTCAGGCTTTATTAAAAAAAATACAATAAAAGAAACACAGCCACAGTACGTAAGAAAAAAACAAGAAAATTATGTCACAATTTTAAATTTTGTCTTTGTGAAATTGCCATCTTAGTTAAATTTTAGGAAAATAATTAAAATATATTAAACTTCAGACATTTTTAATGTCAAATCAGGTTTTTTGTCCTTATTTTTAATCCAAACCCAGTCTTTTCTGCCTTCAAAACAATCAAAGTGCGTGTCAATCAAAAACATTCTCCATATTTTTTTATTCCTCCCAAATTAATTTATTCTGTCTGCTGAGATCCAACACAAAGAATAAAGCCAACAGATATGCTTCAACGGATGTGATCCGGTTGCTTGAATGATTGAAAATCACTTGATCTGATTCGGAAAAGGAACCTGACCCTTAAACACAACATCCCCCCCTCCTCTCTTCCTCTCTCTTTCATCCTTTGCTCCCCTGAGCCCTGCCCAGACTCCGTATCACACCTCTTCCTGGACCCCTTCCTTTAGGACTAAGAACTACCTTGACCTACCTTGCTCGTAACAGGAACCCCTTGTGCTGTCCTGCAGGGCTCCGGTAAGAAAGTGCCTCCCCCAGCTCAGCTGATGAGGGTGAAGCAGCCGGGGTCACACTCGGCTCTGAAGAGGGAAAAGAGGTTGAGCACCTCCACTTTCCCCCTCAGTGTTAACAGAGAGCTTCAGAAGCTGCCACCCCTCAGAGGTAAGCCCCCGCACGCTCAACCACCTTCCCGATAATCAGACATTAAAACTGGTTTTCGTACAGAAAATGAATCGAATCATATGAATGAGTCACAGCTTTGGTGGATCCTCACAGCGCCATTTTTAAACCTTTAGATCTTTACTCTCTACATTATTCATAGCTTGATCTTTAATGCAAATGATGTGCAATCAGTTGCATCTTCATACCTGGGAGAAACTCCTCTGACCCCCCCTCCTCCAACAAGCTCTCTGATGCACAGTTTTTCTGAGTCAGGCTGAGCTGAGGGCAGCAGTGGAATCTGGGCCATCCAGTGAGAAATAAAAAAAGAAACCCCATAAGACATGCAAGCCGGGAATTCACTCGTGTTGATTAACAGTCGGGGACCAGCAAAACTGATAAAAACTAAACCAACAAGAAAGAAACGCTCTAACAAACAGTTTACAAGTCTGAGGGACTGAATTAGCACCACTGATGCTTTTTCCTCAAAGAGACAAGGAGGTCTGAACATTTGCATTAATCTTTTATGGCTTCATTGTTTACGCACAGCATTGCAGGCAGGATTTGCCTGAGTGGCTTCCTGTAAACTATACCATGCTGTGCTTTGTAGTTTTATGTGGAGAGGACTGAGCAGGTATAGAAATAGCTGTGGGGACACATGTTTGCATTAATAACAAGTCCATGACATTGAAAATTGACATCGATGAGGCCTCTTAGTGGTTGATCATGACTTGCAAAATGTATAAAGTATGAAATGCAGACTGTTATATAGTTATAAGATTTGTCATTTGGAATTGACTAATTGTCAGCAGTCAACATAAGACATACAAAATAAGACAAACAAAAGAGATAAAGTTGAAGAAGATGGGATAGGCAACTCCAGGCCTCAATGGCTGGCGTGTCTGCATGAGTTCCAGATAAGCTTGTCCTACTCATGAGTGATTACCTGGTTCTGGTGTGTCCATGTGGGAAAACATGCAGGAATGCGGCCCTCAAGGCCTAAATATACATAATTGTACATATAGATACAATTAATGATGACATACAAGATTTTTCTTCTACCCACTCCTTTTTGAGCACATTGTCTTCTTCGTCTGTCTATAAGTCTGGTGTTTATTTTGCTTTTGTTTTTGAAATAATAAAATAATAAATAAATTAAAAATGGCACGTTAAATATATCCATTAAATGTGAATTTGTCTCATTTTAAATCCAAAGTTTGTCTTTTATAACAGTGATGAAAAGTAGTAATTGCATGCCTTTTGGGTTGTCCATAAAAATGCTTTGATAGTCTGACCCCTTTGACATTTTTAGACTAAACAGGGAAAAACTGGCTGTGGTATATAGATAGATAGATAGATAGATAGATAGATAGATAGATAGATAGATAGATAGATAGATAGACAGACAGACAGACAGACAGACAGACAGACAGACAGGCAGGCAGGCAGGCAGGCAGGCAGGCAGGCAGGCAGGCAGGCAGGCAGGCAGGCAGACAGACAGACAGACAGACAGACAGACAGACAGACAGACAGACAGACAGACAGACAGACAGACAGACAGATAGATAGACAGATAGATAGATAGATAGATAGATAGATAGATAGATAGATAGATAGATAGATAGATAGATAGATAGATAGATAGATAGATAGATAGATAGATAGATAGATAGATAGATAATCCCCCAAAGACAATTCAGTTAAAACTGAATAATGATAATAATAATAATAATAAACAATAACTCAAAAAACATATAAAAATGAGCATGAAAAATGTACATTTTTTAAGCCAAGATATGTCTCTTATCCGTATAGCATTTTTCAGGAGTTTGAATATAGCAATATAAGAGAATCTGGTTTTGGATTAATATTTATTTTATTATTTGGTGCAGATCATACCTCTGTTTTCCCTTAAAGCCCCACTCTCATCATCTTTTGATCTATTTTCAAAGCGTTTCCAGTGGTCTTTTAATTATGATTATGCAATTTTAATCAAAAAACATGGTTTTCAAGGACAGCAATAAAATAGTAAATGGCGTGATTGACATGTTTGCTCCTGATTTACAGCAAATTCTCACAAATGCAATATTAAGCTTAATTTCTTAATATCTGTCCTCCACCATTAGAAAAATGCCACAAAAACATGGAAAACAAAAACACAGTTTTATTGGAGTAAGTTATTTAAACAACTTCTGGCCACAGTTCATATACCTCATAAGCTGAATGAAAACATCTTTGTAAAAAATGAACATGTGCTTGTAAATGTGTTTTTTTTATCCCTAAAAAATGTCAGGCAATTCTGGATCGGTTTTAATTCATTTGGTATTTTTTAGGATAGCTCTCAATGGAAGCAAGCTAAACCAAACTTTAGTCTTATGGTTTCTAGTGAATCCTAATTTTAAACTTTTGCCATGTAAAACTGCTTAAAACAAAAACTGATATATACAGAGAGGAACAGGAGGTGGTAAACTCCCTTCAAATCTGTCTTTAAAGGACTTACAAATCTTTAAATTTTTCTGTTAGTGCAGAAAAGCTGCAGAGGCCAACTCATCAATAGTTAGTCAGCAGTCTCCCCTTTTTTATTTTGTTTTTTCTTCTTTTTATGAAATCTGACCCCTAGAAATAAAAGACTCTTTTAATAAGTTTCACACATACAGATTACAAATGAATGTTTCTTAAAAATCAAACAAAGCCTTTGTGAATGTATTTAATATTAATTTACATAAATATGAAAGGAATTCAATTCAAAGACATAATTCCTTTTGATTTGAAGCTCAGATTCATAACATACCATATATTTTTAAAGCAAATTAAAAAAAATTATAAACAGGCATGACTTTATTTAGTTAGTTGTCTATATTATTAGATGTTTTATTGTCACGTAACAGTTTTTGCCAATATCTCATTCTATTTGACTTGATGTTTGCGGTCTGGTAACCGGGTGCAGACAAAATGCTGTCAGTGGGACAACAATGCATGTTTGATGAGGAGGATTAACCAGAATGTTCCGCCAGGTGTTGGTAAAAGATTTAGTGATGGGTTTGGATTTCAAGCTCAAGCGTGGATCTCCTGCGATTTGCTCCCCCCTGCAGGCTGAAAAGAGACAGTTATGTCACAGAAATAATAGACTTCAGTAATGTTTAAGCATGTTTATTTTTCCTTTAAAATACGATAGAGAAAGATTCAAGTAAAAGAGGATGCATCTTTTTTACTGTTTAAAGCAGCAGGCAGGATTGTGTGTTGACTGCTGCTAAAAGGTTACAGGAAGGAATACGACCCTAAAGAAAGAATTATTGATGTTTTATCGTTTTTGCATGATGACTTGTTAGTACCATTAAGTACTGGATATTATCTAAGCACTGTGTGGGATTTATTTTGTCCCAATTTTGGCTTTAGACTAAATGTATTATATTAAGACAAATAAGAAACATTTACTCAGGTAGAAAAAGAAAAAAACTCTTGAGCTTCTCACAATTATTCAGACATTTAACATGTAAACGGCTGTGACCTGAACAAACTACTTCAGGTTGTCATGACTATGGAATGTAATGGCATCTCTTTTAGAAAAGACTTTGGCCCCTCAGTGAGAGAATGCCAAGACTGAGAACTGTGATACACTCATTCTTCCGTTTCTCTCGTGTCCTCTTTACTATCTTGTTTCAAACACTGTTCTTTGTTCGCCTGGCCTGTGATGCCCCCGTGGTTTTATCCTGTCTCTTTTATTATCTGAAATAAAAGTGTGTTCCATTTATATGGTACAATCATGATAATGCAACATTTTAAAGACCCATTCTGATGAAAGTCGTATTTTTGGTTTGGTTTTTAACATGTTCTTGTGGCATTTTTCTGTTGATGGACGACATATTTAACAAAATGTAAGTTTTAAATTTCATTTTTAAATATTTATATGTTTGAATGATTGTAGAGGTAAAAATGCTGCTCACGTAGAAGCTGCTACAGCAAGCCACAAGCTCCCTGATCTGCTCCATTCTGATGCATCCACTTGTAGACGACTACATCCATGTACATCTTTGCGTTCCTGGAGTAGCATTTCGCTCAAAACAGAACAGCTGGATAATATTGCTTGACAAACTGAAGTCTTCTGCAGCTCTAATATTGCTTGACATTTTTGTTGCACTGATAATATTAGGTTGGGGCTATAAACTAGCGGTAGAAAGCATAAACAGATGGATGATGGAAAATGAGGGTAGGCTTACTCCACACCAACTGCAGAAACTATGTCTTGGAAAATGACACAGTTTTTATTTTCATTTTATTTTGCCTAAAAACGGTATAATTACATTAAATGACCTGTGGAAACGCTTTTACAATAGACCAAAACATGATCAGAGCAGGACTGTCAGACATGATATGCCTGCATATAATTACTTAGCACTACATTTGTCACATTATTTAAGCAAATATTTTGCAGCAGGTTGGTAATTTTTATGCTGAATTTGTCAGATGATCCCTTTCAAAGAAAATGCAGCTTCCGCAGAATCTTGTGCATTTAAGCCCAGCTGATCACTTCCTGTTTACTGGTATAGTATTGCTTTACTTGTAGACATTCCACCCAAATGAAAATCGCTGCATGCAAATAATGCAAATTGCTTATAAGATATTATAAAATAGACCCAGTGGAGTGAAAACCAAAAAAGAAACTTTTAATATATGCATGTATGTACTTGTGTATTTATTTATTAAGGGAAGCGGGTAAAGCTCTTAAATTCTCTGTTTTGATTTGTACTCATTTTTTTTTTTTTTAGTCCCTAAATCCAAAGATTTGAGGCTTATATGACAGTTTTATTCATGGTCCCTTCATATAGCAAAAAATCCTCATAAAAGCCTCTACAGACTTAACTGAGGCCTCTATAAGCGCACTTACGAGGTTACATCCAGCTGCTTATCCTAAATCAGATTACTCTGAGGCATCAGCTAATAGCAAAACTGAGGAAAAGATTTAGGACAATCTGATCCGAGATCTGTAGCGGGACCTGCCTCGCTGAGCGCCACCAGAGGCCAGAGAGTGGATAGGAGGAGCTCAAACCAAAATTCCGGTTCTGTCCTTCCCACTTGTTTTCATCTGACCAATCACGTCTCTCCTTCCCAGCAGCCTGTGCCTCTTTCCTCCAATCAGCGGGGGCCCTTGTTGCTTACATCACTAACTAAGCCTGTTCCCTCCAGCAGCGGAGAGCTTCATTTTCTGATCAGCTTTTGTGTTAAAATGGAGGTTGGCCTCTCGCCCTGAGTCGATCTCCTTCCTGGCCAAAGTTTAAATGTTGAAATGCAATAAATCCGAAGAGAGGATGGTTGTGGACGCACCCAATTCCAACGGGCCTTTTCAACCGGTGGCTCTTTTGCACTTCAGAGGTATGTGGGGACAAAATATTCTTCCTGTGTTGTGCTAGCGAATTAGAGCGAAGTGGTTTCGCTCCTCCACCGGTAACTGCTGAGTTAGTTCGCGTTCAGACGTTTACGGTTAAATATCGCTTTCCCCCCTTATCATAGCGAGAACCGTATCGTTTTGTTTATTAAACCGACATGCTCGCTTTGAGTCTAACGGCACGAAGCCGTGAGACGCAAGAGCTACAAGAAGAAGAAGAAGAAAAAAAATCTGGTTTTACTAGCTAACTGCTCGTTGCCCATCCCCCCGCCGAGCTAGTGATGTCAAAGGAAGTGAGCTCATAGCTAAGAGCTGGGTTTCTCCTCACTTCGTTTACATTTGCAACATTTTTGCACTGTATATGTTTACATTTTTATTTATTATTCTTATTACTATCGTATACAAGATACGGATTCATAGCAAGCAATGTTAGCTTTTGCACCCCTGGTTGCATCTAACTAGCCTAGCATCGTTGCTACAATGTGTAGTTTATTTATATATGGGTACAAATTGGTCCCAGTCAGTCAATGTTTAGGCAAAACAGGACTCCGGAATCGCCCTCTCTCAACAAAGCACGTATATCGTAATTTCAAAAAACAAACAAAACAAAAAACCCACATTAATTCAATAGAAGGTTCTGGATCCATCTATTTCTGTCAGCAAATCCTGAGATTCCCTCTTTTTCTCTACGCTGATCAGGAACATTTTTAGGATTTTGGGGTTCTTCTTGTCTACAGGATTTTAATATTGTTCCAAAGGGACATTTATGGTTGTTCTCGGGCTTCAGATCAGTATTAGGAACAATATTGAGGACAGTGTTCAGCTCTAAAGATACCAGCCTTGAGTGACAGTGGCGGTGACTAACAATTACATAGTCTGTGTGTTTGCTTCAGCATGTTCAAACAAGCCCCTCCACCACCGCTAACATAATCTCAAGATTTCAGATGTGTAGATCGAAAGATCATCAAGCTTCAATTTATTAGATCATTTCAATTTATTAGATATTTTTATCTATCGTTTAGATAAATAGTTTATTTTTAAAATAAACTTGGATTTTTACCAGTGAGACTTGAGTTTTTATGGTCCTAAACATGCGTGTCTATATTTTTCGTTTGACAGTTATGCATGATTGTTTCATTGAAACCAAATGTCTGTTTGGAAACAGGCGTGCAGACTAGGCCTGCAAAAATAAACAGCAAATACATTGTTATTGTGCGATAGGGATATTGCAAAAGGCGGCGTAAACTGTGATACATGTTCTTCCTAAATGTATACACACATGCTCCTGACACCTGTTTATGTATCACAAGTCAAATTGGCCGTGGAAAATCACCAATATCGCACATTGCATGTTTTCCTCATATCATGCAGCTTTATACCAGACTGCATTTAAATGGTCTTCTTGCATGCAATGTACTTTTTTTTAAATGCTAGATTGTCAGAAACTTTTGGAAACACGTGAATAAATATCCTTCACATTCTGAATTTGTTAATATTCTGATAGTGAAACAAGCAAAAATAAAAACAAAGAAAATTGTGCCCAGCAGATGTAGCTCACATACAATTAATTCTGTGACACATTGTCTCTGCAGAGCTATAAATAGTGTGCTGTCAATATTTGCATTGATCATTAGCATACCCTCGATAAAGCAGGTTGCCAGTCTAGTTCTGGTTTCAGGCTTGCACTCTTTCAACCAACCTCTTTTTTTTGAAGGGAAAACTAAAGACGGCAGTTCCAACGTGACTCCACTTATTTATTATTTGTTTTGAGCAGGGGGGACATTAAGATAAATCTTTTTCTTTGTTCTCCACAAGACATGGTGTGCTTGTGTGAGGGAGTGCGTGCTTGTTTCTCACCCGAGGCTTCTATGAATTACATTTATAGAAGTCACATTGTGCAAAACATCAATTTTGGGATCCCAACAGTGGGCTTTTTATTTGTTGCACAACAAGCCACCGAGTATTTTAGGAGTACAGAAAGTTTGTAACGCAGACAGACAGCCTTATGTAACAGGAGCAAGTTAAGTTGGACTCTGTCAGAGGTGCAGGGCACGATACCACATTCCCGCTCAGCTGTAAGCCCCCTTTGCAACCAGGAAGAAAAGTGTGTGTGTGTGTGTGCTGCAACATAACACTAACACTTGATTTATTAAGCTTGAACATTTTTACGGAGGACTCTTGTTGAACAAGTGTGTCATCAGCTCGGATGCCAAGTCTTCCTAGACTTTGTGGATAATAGGAGGCTTACTTTTTCTTAGGAATTCCCTGCCTCAAACTGTCATCAAGATAAATTTGCTAATACCAAACTGACACTGCACAAGCGTATGTGTGTGTCTGAGCCAAGTCTCCATTATGTCTGAGCAGGAGATCTATCCTCTTACCTCAATTCTGCTTTGTTGCAGGAATGTCGTGTGTGTGTGTGTGTGTACGTGCATGTATGTGCGCGTTTGTACACCCTACTTTTGTGCACCTTGGGCTTTGGCACTTTCTGTACATTCCCTAGAATGAGGGCATGACTGAGTAGGTTTAGCTGCCTTGTACTTACTCCAAACCGTATTTTTTTCCCCCTTTTCTTCTTCTAAGTTGCTGGAATTTCTTTTTTTAAGTGTTTTAGTTAAGTCAACTAGATATAAAGCTACACTTGTTGTTGCATTTGTTTTGATTTTCAATTCAACTGGGTTGTTTGCAAAATAATAGGTTGTATGAATCCCTGGCATCTTGGATGAGCATGAATGGGAGGCCCCCTGATCTCTGGTGAATTTTCCGTGCAGTTTACTGATATGCCTCAGTTCACCTACGTCAGCAAGAGAGAGCCTCTGCTCTTTTCTTGATTGATTTATTGTTGCACCTGAAAAACAAACTGCTTCCCCTTTTTTGGTTCACATAACAATGTCCGTCTGCAAACATTCCAGGTTTCAGCAGCTGAACTTGTTAATCAACAGTCTTTCTTAATAAAAAGAAAATAGAAAATGGTATGAAATGTTTGCATCATTTCAACCATAACACAAATCGGAAGAGTTGTCATTTTCTGCAAAACCTATGTCGCACTTTTCTCCTCAACAATCCAATCTGTGTTTTTACTTGCTTGCAATCAGTTCCATTCGAAATGTGTGTTGATTTAAAAACCAAAAAAAGCATTATATGGAACTGGTGCTTTGTACCAATAGTTTTCTAGAACAATGAAATAGTATATAAAGTTTTGCTTTCTGGCCGCAGTGTCGTCTGGTATTAAACTCTTTCAGCGCTTTTGTTTGTTAAGCCTGTTGTTTTTTTGAAAAAGGTTTTTAACTTATGCTTGTAAGTTAACCAAATCCAGCGATTTTCAATTCATTTGTTGTAATATAAATCATTTTAATATAAAAATTTTGTGTGAGTTTTTCAGATTCTGTGTGGCTTTAGCCTATTGGACAACTTCTGACTTGCCCAAAAAAAGGATTTTCTCCAAATGAGTCTTGCGTGTTCAGATAGATCAGTACATAGAATTTGTTTAAAAAATCTGGCTATTTGCCCGTTTAGAACAGTAATTGGTTTACCTCTACTTTAATCAGTTCAGTTGAGTTTTTCTGTGAAATTGCTGCTCTAAATTGCCCAGTCAAGCTGCTTCTGAGAACTCTGAAGTTGTCGTTTAAACTGTATTTCTGATTTTCAAGTTCTGTACTCGTGATGGGGTTTCAGAGCCTCCTAACGCATGTTTGATCTGTAAATGTTGAGTTAATGAACGAATAGGCAAACTAGAACTTTTATCATTGTGGGGTTTTTTTAAAAATAATTCTTTGACAGTGATTTCTTTTTTTTTTTTTTTTTGGATGGAGTTGTTTATTCTTAATTATTGGTTTTGAGAGCAAGACTACTAAAGTTTGGTTCTGACAACCACTCAGAAATTTATGGGAAAATATTCAATCTGACCTGAACTGCATAAGATGCATCATAAACATTGACTGTATATTAAAACTGGACTGAAAGACTTTTCCCCCTGACGTTCCAAACGGGAAGGTTCAAGCAGCCAAAATCCCATATACTTCTATTGAGAAATAAACAGCTATTACTCAGTCATTATATATGTTACAGTGAGCATTCCTGCTCTGCTACCGTTTTTAACATGTTCTTGCTAATGCTACTTTTTTTCATGAAATTTTTTCTTCATTGCAAGTCATTCAAGTTATAAGCTAACTGATCAGGTAAAAGTATGTGATCTCACGTTGAATGTTCTAAATGTTTGACAGAGTCGTTGACATAGAAATGATGACTCATACCGACTCCAACCAATTACTGCTTACTGACAACATCTGTACTGTGAAAAATGGCGACTGAATTGACTTTATTTTCTATGGGTGACATCACACTCACTCGGTCCAGGTCTCATATACAGTCACTGGTCTCAAACTACATACTGTGATAACGATGGTGCTCTTGTTTGTGACTGCACAACAGGTACAAGTGAGAGTTTTTGTGTCAACAATCTGGTTCATTCAGTTATGGTCTTTTGTGTGAGGTCAGAGCCGTCTTCAGCTTTGGAAAAACTATACCTTTGCTTGTCCTCATGATCATTTTCACCAGGCGAAGGTTTAAGTTTAACGTTCTGCCAGTCTTCTTTATCCATTATAGGATTTGTTTACAAAATTGGCCACTAGATGCAGAGATAAATGTCATCCGTCTGTGTTATCTGCGTGGTCACATTTGTAGTATTCATGTTATTTATGTTTGTTTTTTAGGTTTTTTTTTTGCACGTTGTGTTTGAAATTGTGTGTTAGAAATCTTTTTCTAAATTCTCAGCTGCCATGTCACGACTTCTCTCAGTTGTCCCTTTCTTGGTCTTTGTTCCTTCACTTTGAACTGACCTCACATTTTTCCACTCTTTTTGTCTAGATGTGGCCCCTGCGGAACAAGAGAAGCTCTTCATCCAGAAGCTGCGGCAGTGCTGCGTTCTCTTTGACTTCCTTTCCGACCCTTTGAGTGACCTGAAATGGAAGGAAGTGAAGCGAGCGGCCCTGAGCGAAATGGTTGAGTACATCACCCACAACAGGAATGTCATCACAGAACCCATCTACCCTGAGGTGGTGCACATGGTCAGTAGAGCAGGAGGGAACTTTAAAGTTTGCTGTTAAGCTGAGAGAGATGGGTGGGAATGTTTGAGGACATTTATGGAGGGGTCGAAAACATTTGGCAGAGAAATAAGAAAATGAGCAGAGTTTATGGTCAAATGCTTTAGTCCAGTGTTTTTCAACCAGTGTGCCGTGGGAAAATACCCTCATTAACTGATTTAACAACATTTTCCATCTCCAGGATATCAGCTCTTTGTTCATCCAAAAAGGCCCTGATAAAACACTAAGTAGTTAGGAATATAAAAGATCGTAAAATACTTTTTTCTTTTTGGTCATTTGATTCTATTAAAGACATTTTGATAAGGATGAGGATACCGCGATTTAGCCGCAGCTTCAGTGGTTTTCTGAAAAAGTCCCGCCCCTTTAACTGTCTCGACCAATCATTCTTGGATTTCTTAATCACATGTCATCAGTCTGACCAATCAGGAGTGGTTAAAGTCTTCACTTCCTTGTTTAGATTCTGCTGATAAAGTCGCTCAGTTCTAACAAAAATACCAGCTAAAGCTCGTCTTTAGCGGTGTAGCTTTCCACAAAATCCGGTGTCAGACCGTGGCACAAGAGAACAAAACAATGAAGCTCAGAGACGTGAGTCTTTCTACGTTCGGCGGATTATTGAACTACATCTCCCATGATGCATTGAGTTAAAAATGATAGCGTGAGCGTCTCTCTGTGCGCACAACGAGTCTCTTCTCTTAACGTCTTGAAACCACAACCAGTACAAATAAAACAGTTTTAAATCTTTTAACTTACCTTTAATTACATCTTTTAGAAAAAAACAGCTGCAGCTTCCAGCTTTTTCTGTCACAATGATCACAAAAATGCATGTGAGATCATGGAGGGACTGTAGATCAATACAGACTGAGTTTCTCCTCTTTTTTTTTAAATTTTTGAATGCTGGTGTGCCGCGGGATTTTTGCCAAGGTTAAAGTGTGCCGTGGCTCAAAAAAGGTTGAAAAACACTGCTTTAGTCTACCCTTCTATAAATTCCATCTCACAATACTTCTCTTCTTTTAATTATGTCTGTGATTCAAAAACCATTTTCTATTCTCTAAAACATGATTTTTTTTTTTTAAATACGATGACTTATTTTTCAGAGATATTGATTGTTTCTTGCTTCAGATGTCAGTTTGTCAGATGTTTTGCTTATAGTCTGTGTTTTAAAAAAAAAGGTCTGCAGTTGGTTGTTAATGCTTCATGTGTGTCAGATCAACAATATATGTTCTGCTTAGTTTTGATGGACTGTCATGCATATTTTCAGTAAGTGTGAGCGTGTTGCATCTCACTGATTGAGTGTCTTTATAGTGAGTAGAAGGTAGGGCTGCACAATATGAGGAAAACTCGCCAAATGCGATATTAGTGATCAATATTGCGATGACGAAATAACTTGCGATACATGAACAAATAGCAAAACAACCAAAAACATCATTTCCATTTCACTGGTACAGTTTAATTTAAGTAAGAGTCAACATACCGGTACCTTTAATTAATTGAATGAAACTAGTCTACATGGGCTGCGAACATCTAAACATAAAAGGGCTTTATCCGATTGGTCAAATGCAGAAATGGAATTATTTGATTACAGTAGCTAAATACCTCAAGCTGCTATAAGATTATGACAAAAGAAAGCGACTGTATTCATCTTTGCAGCTCACAATCTTCTCTCGATCAACATTAAATGCTTTTTATATATGAAGTACCAAAAGCCAAGCGGAAAAAATGAGCTGCTGGGCGAACTGCGTTGTTGTTGCACCGTGACAGTCCGACTTGGAGTGTAAACGCTCACCTGAAGTACTTGGACCTTTCCAAACTGGACCGGACTGAACCACTCAGTGGAAACGAGGCTAATGTGTACTAAGTTTACCACGAAATCTTCACGTTATTCATTTTGCTTGAGAAAAAAGTCTCAGAAAAATACAACGTAGTGCTTTATTTTATTAACAGCTGCATGCACTACGTCTATTTTCGGATGAAAGTTTAGAAATAAACACTTCTGCTGGACCTGTGTAATTACCTTATTAGCTTTGCAGACAGATTTATTTATGGGAAAATTATCTTCAAACATGAGTCTAAACAATTTTTGCTTAATGTTAAAACTGTTGGTCAAAGTCATACAAAACTTGTTTTGGAAGGAAATTTTGAACCAAAATCAAATGTTACATTTATGAACCAAAACTGAAGGATTCAAGTCTTTTAAGAGTGGTATCTACACTGGAGGAAATCACTGTGAGAACTCTGGATCTAATGGGTGGTCATGTAATGAGTTAAATATTGAATCAAGACCCAGCTTATGCTGGATATCTACCTTATACTTTTTCCTTTCACACAAGACTCACTGTGTTTTCGTCGGCCACCTGCACCGTCTCATGATTTGCCTGGCAGGGAACAGCTGCCCACAAAGGAGTCAGTTGACACTGAGACATTGGAAACACTAGACACGTGCATAAATCCTTGAAGAGTCCTTTTGCAAGAGAAAAAAAAATGTTGATCTTTCACCTATAAAGAAAAGATAACTAAGATCCAGCTTGATGGTGTGTCTTTCAGTTTGCGGTGAACATGTTCAGGACGTTGCCTCCTTCATCCAACCCCACCGGAGCAGAGTTTGATCCTGAAGAAGATGAGCCAACGCTCGAAGCGGCCTGGCCCCACCTCCAGGTTAATGATTAGCCACTTGCAGCACTGTACAACTATAAAGAACAAAATATGTCATTCATGTCTCTTGATTGAATAATTGCAAAAACTCTTTTCCATCTACTCTTCTGTCTACGTTTCTCTGTTTTTTCTGTTCCAGCTCGTCTATGAATTTTTTCTTAGGTTTTTAGAAGCGCCCGATTTCCAGCCAAACATAGCGAAGAAGTACATCGATCAGAAATTTGTTATGCAGGTACTTGTCCTTTCAAGGCCCTCTAGCATCCATCTATGTTTTTCTGCATTTGCATTTGAGAAGATCGCAAAACAACTTCACTTTTGATGCCTTGCAGCTTCTAGAACTATTTGACAGCGAGGATCCTCGAGAGAGGGACTTCCTGAAAACCACTCTCCACAGGATCTATGGGAAGTTTCTGGGTCTGAGAGCGTATATCAGAAAACAGATCAATAACATTTTCTATAGGTCAGTGCTCGTCTCTTTGCGACACGGCTGAACGTGTTTGGCAACAATTCAGGTTAGTTTATTTTCACTCAACAAGGCTCTGTTTTCTCAGGTTTATATATGAGACGGAGCACCATAATGGAATAGCTGAACTACTAGAAATACTTGGGAGGTAAGAGATTTTCTTAAGGTTTTCAATAAACTGTGGAAGCTCCTCTGACGTGCAGGGTTTAGTCATTTATTTACCAGTTCTTAAGTGTGAAATCTCACTAAATACAAGTGACATCGATTGCATTTTTCTTTGCGCCAGAGTAATTACTTTTGTGTGTTCCAGTATAATCAACGGATTTGCCTTACCACTAAAAGAGGAGCACAAGATTTTCCTGTTAAAAGTTTTATTGCCTCTGCACAAAGTCAAATCACTCAGTGTCTACCACCCACAGGTATGGCTTCTGTTTTATATTTCAAGCCGATCTTTTTGAGATTTCGTGTTTTGCTTTGCTGAAAAGTGCAGCTTGGAAATGGCTCGCAGCAGTTTCACATGAGAGGTTGCCTTAGTGCTGCCTCACTTTCAAGCTGCAGCAAAAAAAAAGCATGTTTAAGCTCGTCCTCATCTTTGATTTTTGCATTTGTGTGTTGATTTTCAGATGTTTTGCCCCTTTACTGATTGAATTTGGTGCTTTTTTGCAGCTGGCCTACTGCGTCGTGCAGTTTTTAGAAAAAGACAGTACTCTAACAGAACCGGTATGTCCTAATTTTCTTATCTGGGTTAAATAAAATAAAAACGCTCTTCTTTTTTTTGTTGGTGCATGTGCTATGTGCTTCTCTCCCACATAATACGAACCATCCTACCTATTCCTGGTCATCCCAACAGGTCGTGATGGCTTTACTAAAGTACTGGCCAAAGACTCACAGTCCCAAGGAGGTGATGTTTCTTAATGAGCTGGAGGAGATCCTGGACGTCATCGAGCCCTCAGAGTTTGTGAAGGTGCAGGAGCCCCTCTTCAGACAGCTGGCAAAGTGTGTGTCCAGTCCACACTTCCAGGTACAGCCCGGATGATCAGACGAGCTTCAGCTGGGAAATCTGTGTTTTCCTGTTCAGGATACATTGAGATTTTGTGCTTTAAATATATATATATGTGGTGGCTGCATTTCCATTTCCCGGCCCCTCCGGAACTATAGAAAGGTGAAAATGGTGTAAAAGAAATTATCTCATCTTTTTGGCTTACTAATATATCTTGAAGCACCTTTATTGATTTTAGGTGTCTGTTGAAAGCTAACATTTTCATTACAATTCTGAAACAATTAATAGAAAAAGTAATAAGAAAAAGTATTTGTCTGACTTCTTTAGGTGGCAGAACGAGCTTTGTACTACTGGAACAACGAGTACATCATGAGCCTCATCAGCGACAACGCAGCAAAGATTCTGCCCATAATGTTTCCCGCTCTGTACCGCAACTCAAAGACGCACTGGAACAAGTGAGTCCGTCCTGCACGCCTTGTGTGTGGACGTCCACCAAAGTTTACTCCACGCTTGACCCTGAACATCACACCTCTTTGACACAATGCGTCAAAATACTTTACATAGTGTTTTCAAGGGTGTGTTTCTCACGTTTAACAGCCTGCGAGGTCTTTCGTCAGAGCATGCAAGGCTGCTCAGAATGACACTGAATAAGTATTAAGGAAGTGCAGCGGCCTTTCATTTATTACTGGAGTTGCGTTCTAAAGTGAAATCTGCAAAGTAGTATTCTTTAATTTTGATAGCAATACAACGGATCACAAAACTTGCGGTTTGGATCTTGCTACGGTTTTAGAGAGGCGGATCGGATCAGTAAAAAGGAAAAGAAAAAAAACCAACAGGACGAAATACCAATGAAAGCTTACAATTTATCTTTTAAAAAGCTTAAAAATGTGTACATGAAATAAAACCGTATACTTCAAAGCATACACACACATTTATATACATATAAAATATATATTACTTTAAAACATTTTCTCATTGAGGCCTAATTATAAAAACAAAACTCTAATGATGTCTTTGAACTAAAGATATTCATATATATAAAACACTACTACTTCTCTACTCACTATATTGTGCGTTCATTATTTTGTAGTGTTGTCCGAATCTACAATTCCAAAATCAAGTGAAACTTCCCAGAAGTCTCTGCGAAAAACCAGTGTGCATTGATGCTCACTAGATTAGTGAATATAGACCACAATGCATTTCATCTGAACAATTTTTGCTTAAAAACATTTTTTTTTAATAAACCATAAATGTTTTTATCTTCAAAAGAGAGTAGACTCATAATTTATCGTTGCAAAGCGCTCCTATCAGTTAGATTTTAACTTTGTGAAATTGATTGTCATATTTGCCGTTTAGAAGAAAAAAAAAGTAGTGAGCATGGTGTCCGAATAGCTTTTAAAATTCAGAGCACTCCATAGTCCCGCACTATAGATGTAAAGATCTAAAGATGCTCGTATATAAAAAACAAAGTGCATTATGGGGCATTGCATTTAAAAAAAAAACAAAGGAAGGAAGGCAAGCCTGAATTTATAACTTAATATTCGTTCATTGTGTCCCCCGCCGCTATATAACTGCCACTGGAGACAGATGGAGCAGCGTCTTTTTCCTGCATCAGTGCCACGACAGCGAGTCTTCAGACTGGGTCACAGACGCAGAAGTGCAGTTGAAAGCCGCTATCATTCAGACGCATCTCCTCCAAGTCTTCCACGTAGCCACGAGATCGGGAAAAGCGTTTGACTGTAGCTCCTCCCACACACAGCAGCAGGTCTATGAACACAGTTTTGGACTTTGACACTTGTCAGAACAAAAGTGGCCGATGTAAATGTGACGCGCTAATCGTGTTCGACGTGCATTAAAAGAGTAAAGTGCTCTCACTTTTCTCTCTTTTTTTAAACTCTCAAAATTCAAACCTTCATATTAAAATAAGTCTGGTATTATAGAATGAAAACAACGATCCAATCAAGATTAAAATTTATGTGAATTTTGTATAGGGGACTTGATACGGAGATTGATTGACAATGGTCTACAGCCAATCATGACACAAAAAAAGTATTAAAAACTGCATTGAAAAAAAATCTTTGAAAAGTTTAAAAAGCTAAAAATGAATATCAAATTTTTAGCTTTTTAAAAATTCCACTTGGATTTGGTTTGTTGGACTAAACTGGTCAACGTTTATCATGGCTAATATATTGTGATGTATTCTTTTTGACAGGACCATCCACGGCCTCATCTACAACGCTCTGAAGCTTTTCATGGAGATGAATCAGAAACTCTTTGATGATTGCACACAGCAGTTTAAGGCAGAAAAAAACAAGTACGGCTCCTATTCATTCTCTGTATTTGTCGTATAAAATCAATCGGCTGCATCTTCTCAGTTAAAATGCTTCACTGGACGTCAAATTGCTTGAAGAGGAAAATAAGCAAAGTTTGGTTTTGTTCAACAGAGAAAAAGCTAAATCAAAGGAACGCGAAGAAGCTTGGATCAAGATCGAGAACCTCGCTAAATCAAATCCACAGGTAAGCTGAGGAACGCTTTTACCCATCTCTTTACCGTGTACACAAAAATGTATTCCCTCTAGATGCAGAGCATTTTTTTTTTCCTTACATTTTTAAGAAATGTAAATAAAATAACAGTGTTGTAAATATGTAACCGCAGAAAAATGTCCGATAAATACATTTGGTTTTTCTAAATTACCAGTGGGGACCAACATTAGAAAAAGAAGTGTCCCCAAAGTAGCACACTATTGTGAATAACAAAGAGTCTTTAACACAGTGCAGAGAAATCTTGCAGGCTTCTGGTCAGTACATGCTCTCTCTGGCTGTTCTAAACCCCTCAAAGCGTTTCAGCTGGTGTGAGCTTTGGCGTTCTCAACATTCACACTTGTTTCGCTAGCAAAAGTAAAAAAAAAAAAGAAAATGAAATAGAAAATGATCTCAAACTGACTTTTTATTAAATGAGGTAAACTTCCCAATGTGTTCATGTGGGTCCCCCCCCCCCACTTTTACATAATCCACTGTGGCATTTAGTGACTTTCTGATGAAAACACACACACACACACAAATATATAAATATAAATATATATATATATATTTTTCTTTATTCTCCAAGCTAATCTTGAGTTGACCTCATTAATGCTGTTAGAGCTCTAATTAATTATACTATTTCTATTTCTTTTTTATATTAGAACAACTCATTTTTGCTGTTTATAATCTTATTGAAACATCGCAATCTATAGTTAATTCATATATATATTGTCATTCAGTAAAAGTTAAACACAAAACTTGAAAATCCAAATGTTTGCAAATATTTACTTTTTAAGTTTTATGTCTTTAACTAATCCCAGAAACTGCGACAAATCGCCCAAAAGCCTTTATGAAAAATGGAAAATGTCGATTGATTTTTTAAAAAAAAATTTTTTTATCATCATCCATCACGTATGATCCAGAAATGTTAAAGAGTTCAGCTTCCCGACTGCAAATAATCAGAAGAACAAAACATTTGTCTGACTTCCTCCTTGCATGCAAGCAACTGAAAGTCTCTTCTCCACCTTCTTTCCCCTTTTTCTGTTTTGTTGTTGTTTTCCTTTTCAAACGTAGTTCTTTGTATATGTTGATTCCTCTGACCTCAATAGTCCTGTAGCAATGGAGACGGATGTCCCTTTGATAGAAGATGTTCAGAGGTTAAAAAAGACAGTTGAGGAGGGCGCAACTCAGGTAAACCTGACTTTCTCTCTGTCTTGGCTTCATTTTGCATTGGCGCTTTTGTGTTTGACAATAAAACGTGCCGATTATATACATTTGCTGTTACTTTAGTCTCAATCCTAATTCAATAATTATATTTAAATGAGCAAAGCAGCCCAAATTTTCCTTCATTTCCTCTTTATTTTAAAACTACTTCCTGTTGCACATGGTCATAAAAGCTTTGTTTTTTTTTGTTTTTTTACCAGTCGATTATGTAAGTCTTGTCTGCAGTTCAGTTTTTGTGTATCTTATGCTACACAACTAGAAGTGATTGGCTCCCCTTTTGCTTTCTGTCCTGCAGCTGCAGCATGAGCAGCGGAAAGAGCGGGCGATGGTGCGGCGCAAGTCTGAGTTGCCTCAGGATATTTACACCACAAAAGCCTTGGAGTCCCACCGCAGAGCTGAAGAAATGTTAAACACCCACGACGGGCTCTAGGTCCCCCCCCCCCAAAAAAAAACTGGCCCTTTCAGGCTCGACGGCAATGGGACATCTTCGCCCTGTGCTTCAGAAAACCAGGCTGGGCTTTCCATCCATCTTCCCACCTCCAGTTGTCCTAGAATTCTTAGTTCTTGTTCATTCCTGCAGGAAACATGTCTGAAGCTCCTTTTGATTTTTCTGCATTCTCAGGTTCTTTTTAGTTGGCGATGAGTGTGTCTGTGTGTCTTTGCAACATACTGTGTCATTATTTATTCTATTCCCCGAATCTCCATGGCTCCTGCTTTTCTCCTGCCATCTGAGGGTCCAGACAGCACAACACTGGTTCTTTAGTCATACCAGCATGTTCTCAAACAAACTGAACGCAGGAACCTTAACATAGGAACTGTTTGATTCACTGTCTATGGATCGTTACTTGGTGTTGTCTGGGTTTCTATCAAAGGGAACATGAAAGACCCAGTTCTTGAAAATGCTCGTGTTAGCCGTTTGCTTTATTCTGTCAATGCCAAGACCTGCTTTATGATTAGATCTTTTTTATTTATGGCTGTTAAAATGCACATCTGCCTTTTCTTTTTTTTTTCTTTTTCTTTTTTTTTTCCGCCCATCGTTTTGCCTTCACCTGAAGACCAAATTGGGGGCCTGTCACTAGCCTTGCAATGTCCAGGGAAAATGGTGAGGAAAGGTCAAAGCGTCCCGTGGAAGCTTGGACTCTTTCCGCGTTTTGTTGTGCCATACGCCGCTTCCTTATGTTTGTTTTACAGCAATATCTGAAAAGCTAAGCAGTGGCCGTTCAAACAATGGTACTTCCTTAACTTGGTGGTCTAAAAAAAAAAAAAAAAAACCTCATCGCTGAGCTTAATGTTTGCTCGAGACTGAGAGCAGTGCAGTGAGGGGTTCTGGGTAATGAGCGAGGTTTAGACAATGCCACAGATGAGGCAGGAGATCTCTGACCCGACACTGTGTTTAGTGAAGTTACATCATCACTTCTGTTGCATCCTCTCTTGTTTTTTTGGCTGCATGGTTACATTTGTAGTTACTGAACGATTTAAAATCTCCTTAAGGTGAGATTTGAAACAGAAAACGAGTCAAACAACATTCAGTTTTTCAAAAAGTTTTTCACTTTTATTAAAAAATGCAAGTTCAACTTTTTCCATTAAGTACCATTGTGTGAACCGAGGAAGTTTGTCAGATTTCTTGAACTATCACATGTTGTATTTCTTTGTCGTTTTTGGAGGTTAAAAGCATGAATGCCATGTTTTTATTTATTTTCTTTCCTTTTTTTTTTTTTTTTTTTGCTTTTCTTTTTTTTTCCTTTTGGCCATTTAAAACAACCGGTTTGAAAACCAGACTGGTAGCTAATTAATGGCTACAAAAAAATGCCATAACGCTGAAAATAAAGACATCGTGACTTGGCTTGTTAACTGTATTAATACTGTATTTGCGTGAATGCAAAAAAAAAAAAAAAAGTAAAAAAGAGGAAAAAAAGGATGTAAATTTTAAAAATCCCATGTTAAACATGTACCTTTTATCCTGGAGGAATGCCATTCACCAAGCCGATTTTTCTCGTCAAGATCATCGCATTTATAAAAACAGTCCTGCTTGCTAGGAGAGAGAATATATTTTAATTTTACGAGTCTGAGATGTTAGAAGTTTCCTTTTAGAACTGAGAAGTCATTTATGATAATAAGAGATGATTAAAAAAAATAATTGGTGGCTTGTTCTTTGCAGGTCTTTTAATTTTAACAAATTATTTCCACAACATGTTAACTTAAAGTGTCCTTTTGTATGTGACCTGTATTATATGGTTCATTTAATATTGTACATATGATTTAACTTGTTTCATGTAGTGATTATATATCTAGTTTAATTTTGTAAAAAGTGTTCCTCTGTACAGAATAAACTTCAATAGCAAGTTAAGCTCAGTTTGTCTTCTAGTTTCTCTGATTAAGTGAAATATTTTTAAACACCTGGCACATATATTTATAATTTAAAAGCAGATTTGCTTATTTGAAACTATCAAAATCTACTCAAATCGGACATTTCTTATACATTTTTGTTGAACAGAACAGTAGAAGCCTGGGTAGAAAACAAACAACAATTTTACTTTGAGTTGAAATTCATGTCTTTAATTGTCATAGAGATTTCTGCATTTGTCAACGATGATTGTGGCCTCCTCCCTGTGGGAAAAGCTGCTCCGACTGTCTCAGCTTAAAGGTTACAGCTGCAGAACTTTCCAAACCCTAATGTTTAACAGTGGGGCGATCAAAATGTTAGTTATGATGAAAAGGGTTTTTTTTCCCCCTGAAAGGTTTTAATCATGTAGTATTTCGGCTTTTGAGAAGTCCAGACATGGGTGCAACAGTCTGACTCTGATGGACTTTGCTGTTCAGATGGTTTGGGACCACGAGGGGTCAAAATACCTGGTTTGTTGTTTAGGGAGGTTTGGCTACAGTCCTGCAGATCTTCTAATTTCTGAATATTTTCCAGCTGCTTTTACAAAAGCAGATTTGAGCTTTTACTCGATTGCTTCTCTGATTTTCTTTGGAAACCTCTTTCTGTAGTCCATGTTCGGTGTGGTGGACAACACATCATCCAACAGCACAGCGAGCCTTTTAAAAAACTGACTAAACAAATTAAGATCTGTGATGCTACTTTTTAACCTGTTTCAATCGTTCTGTTGAACAGAAATTCAAAATCGGCGTCGGTTTCTTCTACATCCGTATTTGAGGCCCCATCATTTACCCAAGACCTTTGAGAAACAATGTAAAAACAGAGCAAAAAGGAATTAAATGTTTACAGCCAAAAATCCATCCATTTTCCATAACCTGCTTGATCCCTTTTGGAGTCATGGGTTGCTGGATTCTGTCCCACCTATGTTTGGGTGAGGTACATCCCGGACAGGTGGCCTGTTGCGTCCAGAAATGCAAATGCTCCATAACAAAACCATTCTCAGGTTGGGGATGGTCTTAACCCTGCCCCGTTTTGGAATTAGGGCTTGTGTTAATGTAATCGATGTCGTAATTTTAAACATACTTCCAGATCCATAGTTCAAATAAAAAATATCAATCAACAGTTGGTTCATGATTTAGCACTAAGCTGCTTTTCGACACTAGAGGGTGGTAGGAGACCAAAAAATTTAAAAAGCCAAGCTTCTGGACTTTGACTACCAGAGATTTCAATATGGCAGCAATACATTTTACCTCTGAATACTCTCAGTAAAAAGTAGTTTATGTAAATATTCTACAAGTATACTTGATGTATACTAAAAGTGACCCAGTATAGTTCACTTCATACATACTATTTATTGTAGGCTTAAAATGTTTCAATTTATTCATAAAAAGTATTCAGTTAGTATACCTGCAACACTACACATACATGGTCAACAGTAGACTAACTTTATTTGTACTCAAGTACACTTGATAAAATATACTACAAGTTTACTACTTTTTGCTAAGGCTATGGTTAAATAAACTTTTTTTTTAATGATGAGGCACAAAATATGTTTTCCTGTCAAATCCGACTAATGTCATTAGTTTTAAATAAAAGCCTTTCTTTTTCATAAATTAAGAACAAATTGGTGGCTTGTTCTTTGCAGGTCTTTTAATTTTAACAAATTATTTCCACAACATGTTAACTTAAAGTGTCCTTTTAGTATGTGACCTGTATTATATGGTTCATTTAATATTTTACATACAACAAAGGTTTTATACGGATATTTGAGTGTGTAGATGTATGTGTTTGTGCAGAAATATGCAGTATTTCTTAAATATTTTAGTGGTAAACTTTGACCATCTGTTGTTTTTTTTCTACTTTTTGTTTCTAATCCCAGAACATTCCCTCTTCACTTTTCCATCCTCTGTAAAGCCTGAAAGCATCTAGCATGGCCTTCCAGAACCCCCTTCCGCTGCAGCAACCTCTGATCCCTGTGTGTTCACATATCTCTAAGTTTGTCGCTCACTTAATGAGGAAAAGTTTTGCCCCTTACTTAAGAACAAGAATTAAAAAGAATATGTATTAATTCTGAATGGAGAAACTGCATTAATGCACAGCAGACAGAGAGGTTGTAAAAAGAAAATGGTGTACAACTTCAAGATCAGGAAACACTCTTTGGTTAAGTTCTTCCAAAAAATGCTAAAAATAAATACATAAATAAATAAATCCCAAAGCGCTTCAACAGAATTTTTGCTGAAACTTGGATCTCTCCTGGTTTCGATTTACAGGACAGTTTGATGCAATATTTTCAACTTTAGCTTTGGACATTCTGTTGTCTGCACTGGTCCTGGTTCCAAAACAGGGGCAAATTATTATTATTCCTCCGCCATGCCAAACAGTTATACAGGTTTTTTTTTTTTTTAAAAAACCTTTTTAAAAAGTTTTACAACTTTTTGGGACATTTGGAACCAAATCTTGACGATTCTGTGTTATTTGGATTAAAAAGAAATTCTAGAAAAGCATAACTTTTTTAATGTTACTCAGAGCAACTAGAATTTGAAAGTAATTTTAAGTAGTACCCCTGTTTTTTGTTTTTTTTACTTTATGATATATTTTGTTCTGTTTGTGAAAGATTGTTTCTGTGCAAATCCCTTTGACTGGGAGAATCAGTGCAGTAATAAGGGGATTAAGAGTTTCCTTTTTTTTTTTTTTTTTTTTTTTTTTTTTTGCACATTCTGTATGGATTACTTCCTGTTTTTATTTTTTGGCTCAGTGTTCCTGTGACAGTTGGCTGCAGTAGCTTATCTCCAGGTGCATTGATAGCATTAAATGTCAATATTACTAAGAATAAAAGTGCAGCCCCAAAGGGATTTGAGAGTGGGAGGCAGGTTTTAAACGCATTTATTTATGGAGAAAAAAATGATTTAGACCAAAAAAATAAATTAAATTAAACAGAGATTTGTTGTTTCAGCACAAAATTTCCTGACTTTGAGGGATTCTTCTAAGTTAGGACTTATTGAGAGATAATGACATCAGGTTAATTTTGGAAACCTGTTTCTCTCTTGTGTTCAAATGTTTTTGAGACCTAAATACAAGCTTTGATATACAAAATCAAATCAAAGAAAAGCAAAAAAAAAAAACAACAAATAAATAAATAAACAAAAATGGGTGTAAAAATATAGGTGTATTTTTTTGTTTTGTAGAGCTTTTTTTTCCTGAAACAGAGAAATTGTTTGAGTTTTCAATCAAATCATAACCGAAGAACAAAGAACAAAAAAAAAAAAGAGAAAAAAAAAGCTCAATGTTTGGTACATCGTCTAGGAATGATTTGAGAAGTTGAATCACCTCATGGTTTCTGTTCTGCAATAACATCCAGCGCTCTGGGAGTGGTATGAGGGAAAGAAAACAGGGGCGGATCTACAGGGGGCAAGAGGGGGCATCAGCCCCTCTGCTGCAGATCCTCAAGACCCTTTCCAAAACCTAATAATAAACCTAATAATTTAAAACTACGTTAACAAATCCCCTCTAGGTAAATACGTTTTTTACAGCAATAAATACAATTTTAAATGATCAAACTCTTTCAAATGGGTTCATTTAGCCAATCTGTCTGCATGGGATACAATTGTTTTCACAACTAATGGCAGCAGTGTAGATCCAGAGCAGAAGAATTGCCAGGGCATGCAATGTACATGAATAGGATTTGTGGTTGGCTTACTAGGAAAACAGACACAAACATCAGCATTTACTTAGGGATTTAAATACTACATCTGCATTGAAAAGAGAGCCATTATAACCCTTGAAAGATGGATCAAGGAGCACAACAGTTTGGAGACCTGCAGAAAACTTTGCACAAAAGAAAATTAAAAAGTCACTTTGAAAAAAGAGGAAATACCATATTTTAAAAGTAATTTCTGTTACTTTGTCTCATCCCACAAACATTTATATGAATAGAAAATGTGTTCCCTTTGCTACTTCTCATTGTACAAACCTCTTCTTGGAACGGTGGCCATTTGTGTGTAAAGTTTCAAATTTAGCAAAATCTTGTCACCAAACAGCGCATGCAAACTTACTTCATGTTTGAGGAAAATCCCTCTGTTTGCAAATGTTTCTCCCATCAATGTCAAACCTGCATCAATGGACAGCACTCCTAGAGGGAGCAGCTGAAAGGTGAAAAGCAGAAGAAGAAGAAAAGCTTGAGACAAAGATATACACAGATAATCTAACATCACTCTTTGAATTCTACATGGCAAAAATGAAGCCATGGAGAAAAGAAGTACAAGTTTTCTCAGCGTTAATATGCACACATATGAGCTCTAACATCTCCTAAAAAATGTAGATGTCACAAATATTAAGTACAGCTAAAAATACTTTTAAGAAATATTCAGAAACTAGCTTGTACCTTAGTTAATTTTTAAGTTCAAGATGATTGTTATTTACATTGAAGTAAATTGAGGTTTGGTGGAATTTGCAACCTGCTCCTAGTGGTCTTTTGAGGAACTGCAACATGTGCTACTTCCTGGTTTATATCAAGTTTGGAAAGAGAAAGTGGGGGATTGGGAAACCAGATTAGTAATATATCAGCAAAGGAAATGGATGGAAGGAAAACTGAGAGCAAATGCCTAGATTTCTTTTCATATTTGAGGATAACAGCATGGATATGTTGGAAAAATGAATGCAGCATCAGCCTTAATTCTCACTGATCCAGAGAAGACAACAGCATGCTGACTAAAAATCCCACAGCAGCTCTTTGGCTTGTGTTTTACAGTCTTCTGTTGCCAAGCTGTCCTCACCTGCCCTGCCTTACTCACAAAAGGCTCCGAGCCAAGACTCACAGACTGCTAAAGGAGAACACAGCAACCATCTGGAGAACATAGCAGGCTGCCAGAAACCGCTACTCATAGAGCGGAAAAAAGTCCCAGCATTTTTCACTGATATTTTTATCTTAACATAAAGAAATACAGCTTACTGCCATTTCATTATTTTTGACAGTAAAATCAATCGTGTAAAAGGATTTTGTGCGCTTTAATTTGAAATAAAAAACGAATATAGAACTTAATGTTTACATATAAGCATTATGATACAAAGATAAAGGATAAAGTCTTGACATTTCTTGCCTAATAGACATTTATTAACTCACACAGAGCGACAGCATCTCATGTTTCTAAAGGTCGAGCCCCATTCACAAGGTTTAATCTATAAGGTATGGCTTTCCCTTATGCACTTCAAGCGGCGCTGGATAATACCAGCATGCATCTGTAGATTAGATGCACTCTGTGCTGGAATGAAGTAATCCTGTGGCCTAGAGAATGCAGTGGGAAAAATGTATTGGAATTACATACATCATCCACCTCTCACTGGCTCTTAGAATAAAAAAAATTATACTTTTGGATTAAGACAAACATAATATATTTATTTGGTAGTGATTATTTGAATGTTGTGTGATTCTGTTGCGATCCCAAACAATATTTCATAAACTCATTTCTTGTAGCACCTTTAGATTATTTTCATTCAATTCTATTCTTAATTTTTATTTTTTATTTTCGTCTTGTTTGATGTAAACAGACTTTCTTCCTAAATTGAATTGAAGATTCCTTGAAATCATAGCAAACCCATCTGCTGAGTCTAAAAGTGTTTTGTGTTTCCAAGATTGATTATGTACACATAAAAAGAGTTTATCACTTGTGAAAAGTCTGACTTTCTAGAATAATAGAATTCACATTTAGAATGGCGTCAAGTATTTTTCCAGCAACAATAATGGCTGCAAACATTGCTGAATTCTTTCCTTTACTAATTCTAAGAAAACATCATTCAAGGAATTGGAATTGAAGATTCCTTGAAATCATAGCAAACCCATCTGCTGAGTCTAAAAGTGTTTTGTGTAAGTGTTTTCATTTTTCTAAGATTGATTGTGTACACATAAAAAGAGTTTATCACTTGTGAAAAGTCTGACTTTGTAGAATAATAGAATTCACATTTAGAATGGCGTCAAGTATTTTTCCAGCAACAATAATGGCAGCAAACATTGCTGATTTCTTTCCTTTACTAATTCTAAGAAAACATCATTTAAGGATCCAGACCACAAAAGGGCCAAAACTTCTGCTTTTGTAGCTGTAGTCAACTTTTTGATTATTCATTTTTTTTAAAAGCTTCTGGTAAGCAAAACTTGGCTCGTACATTTTATATACATTTCTTAGAAATTGATAATAGAGGGTTTAGTTTTTAAAATAGTACTTCTGCATTTTTGGCTCAGTTAACTAAACATTTCAATGTACCAGATTAATACAAATTGGATAATAAAAAGGTTTTATTAGTGGCAAAGTGAACTACTGTTTTTGCTTTTCTTTTCCTTTAATAGTGCTTGTAAATTCTCATTTAGGCTTTGAAACTGAGTAAAACAATATAAAGGAGTGTTTTAAATCCAGTTCAGCAAAGCTTTTGCATTTGCCTCAGGTATTTTTGATAGAAATGTATTTTTTAGACATTTATTTCTAATTTGCTTTCATTATTTTTATTTTTAGGAATAAAATATATATATATATGCATGGCTGCATCCTATTTACAGCATAATGAGCTTTAGCTCTAATACCAAAAAAATTTTTTTTATTGAAATGACAAAAGCTAATAAATCATGCTTTGAAATCAGGGGCTGCAGCACTTTTCTTTAACCCGATTAGCTTTTGCCAACATTGCCTCTCTTGCGTTTGAGTTTTTTATTTTGAACTGCAAGAGTTCCAGTTCTTAACACTGCAAATGTTTTCTTTTTTTTATGAATAAAACATAATCCAATTACTATTTTTATTTTTATTTTATTTTTGCAGTCTAGTTGATTTAAGATCAGGAGCCTCGGAAACCAACTGAGAGTTTTCAAACATCTGAGTTGAAGTTCAGCCTCGTTCCAGCAGGGGGCGGTGTAACTGCAGGCATCTCAGTTTAGGCACAGGCTAAATCTGATATGAGACATGGAGGAAAGGGCAGATGAGGTGAGCTTTGGGGTGACGACCGTGTCCTAAAGCGCCACCACACTCGCAGCAGGATAATCTAATCAGGTGCTTCAGACACTCAACTGGCTCTCTGTCTATCACAGACTTTCTTGGAATAAAGAGCGGCTCATCCCTCGTTTTCAAGCGATGTGCCCCATCTCATTAACTTCAGTCAGCTAAGGTTTGAAAACAACTCATTAACAGGGCAAGCTATTTAGTACTCTTGGCACCTAATAGATTTCTTAAAGGTTTTCTTTATCTTTAGGTGAAAATGTTCACAATTTTCAGCTTTTCTTCTTTAAATAATACATTTGATTGAAATGCAATCCTAAAATTTTGTAAAAAAGCGAATTCCAAAAGTCAAAAGAAATGAGCATTCAGTAAGAATCCTATAGTACAGAGAGGCAATGCCATTATGCTGTCAGCAAAGAGAGAACAAGTTGTACTAAAAATGTTTAGCCAACAAGCCACAGTACAATAAATGAGCTTTTAAAAAATGTGCTCTGATTTTTTTCCTGCAAGACCTAAAATTACACTTCAAACAGCCAGGAAAGACCAAAGAAGATAAATGATCCACTTAAAAAGACATCAACATTATAGTATTGATGACAAAACCTAATCAGTCACACAAAAATTAACACTAAAATGTATTCGCTAAACTGGTCTCGGCGTTGTCAGTGATTGAAATTAATTAAATTAAAAGTTTCACTCCAATTGCTTTAGGCTACAGTGAAGATTTGCAGTGGGCTCTGCATTCCAATGGTAATATAAGAAAAAAACAGAATCATTACTTTGATATACATATATGTATATATATATATATAGAGAGAGAGAGAGAGAGAGAGACAGAGAGAGACAGAGAGAGACAGAGAGAGACAGAGAACATTCTCTTCCTCCTCTCATTCTCTCTCTCTATATATAGTAATGATTCTTTTTTTTCCTATATTACCATTGGAATGCAGAGCTCTAATGGTAATATAAGAAAAAAACAGAATCATTACTTTGACAAACACACACACACACACACACACACACACACACACACACATATATATATATATATATATATATAAACTTGCCCCTTTCACCCTCCGCGGGTGGTTTCTCACTCAAGCTCGGGTCCTCTACCAGAGGCCTGGGAGCTTGAGGGTCCTGTGCAGTATCTTAGCTGTTCCTAGCACTGCGCTTTTCTGGACTGAAAGGTCTGAGATCTTTCCAGGTATCTGTTGTAGCCACTCCTCAAGCTTGGGGGTTACTGCCCCAAGTGCTCCAACTACCACAGGCACCACTGTCACCTTCACTTTCCAGGCTTTCTCCAGTTCTTCTCTGAGTCCCTGGTATTTCTCCAGTTTCTCATGTTCCTTCTTCCTGATGTTCCCATCGCTTGGGACTGCCACATCCACAACAACGGCTTTCCTCTGTTCTTTGTCCACCACTACGATGTCTGGTTGGTTCGCCATTACCATCCTATCAGTCTGGATCTGGAAGTCCCACAGGATCTTTGCCCTCTCATTCTCTGCCACCTTCGGAGGTGTTTCCCATTTTGACCTTGGGGTTTCCAGTCCATCTTCTGCACACATGCTCCTGTATATTATTCCAGCCACTTGATTGTGGTGCTCCATGTATGCTTTACCTGCCAGCATCTTACATCCTGCAGTTATGTGCTGAATTGTTTCAGGCGCCTCTTTGCACAGCCTACACCTTGGGTCTTGTCTGGTGTGGTAGATCTGAGCCTCTATTGCTCTGGTGCTCAGGGCTTGTTCCTGAGCTGCCAGGATGAGTGCTTCAGTGCTGTCCTGTAGGCCAGCCCTTTTTAGCCATTGGTAGGACTTCTTGATATCAGCCACTTCAGTTATAGGTCCGGTGGTACATCCCACGCAGGGGTTTGTCCTCCCATGAAGATCTGTCCTCCAGCACTGTATCCTCTGCTCTCCATTACCTGAGACATTCACTGAGCACACTGTCAGTTGGGGCCTTGAGCTTGATGTATTCATGCATCTTGGATGTTTCATCCTGGATAGTGGCTTCTACGCTCACTAAGCCTCCTTCCTTGCGGATATATATATATATATATATATATATATATATATATATATATATATATATATAAATACATATAAAATATGTGTTTTGTTTTGTTTTTTTTTCTCTGAATTTTTGGCAAAAAGTTGTGATGATACTGCAGATAAATCTGCTTTTTAATCTTCTAATTTAGCTTCACTCCTTATGTGTAGCATAAAATGTCCTGCATTCTCATCATTGAAGGTGCCTGAATCCTTGCTTCCTGTTGACCTCTCCTTATCCTTCACTGGACAAGCTTGAGCTCCAGCACACGTTCCTTAGGCCTCCACGTGCCTCTCATGTCTGCTTCATCACTGTCCGGTCTGGAGATAAAACAGAACGTTGAAGGAACACTTCCTTCTGTAATCATATGGAAGCTGGCAAACTTTACAAGGAGGAAACATCTGAGGGCATCTCATGTGTACGTGCACTGCTTTGTGGATATTGCTTGAATATAGGAAGGTATTGGCTTTCATCTCCAACATAATAAGAAGGCAAGCTGTTCACACTGACACCACATGATGGTATAATGAGCATGTTTGTAGAATTATATACATCTGCATCCTACACGGCGTAACCTACTGATAATTTCAGTTTGGGAGTGTACGTTGAACTGAAAGCTGGAGTCCTTCTTCTGTTCAGATGAAAAGTTTGTGCCTTTTATCAGCTGTGAAGGGGTACCATTTTCTTTTTTTACGAGTAAAATGTCCTGAAGAGTTTGATTTGAGGCGTTTAACGATGAGAAGGATGGAAAGTTCATTTATGTCCCAACTGTCTTTCCTTGGCGGGTGTATATGGTTATTAAATGTGTACGTGTCTCTTTGAAGAGGCGGAGGTTTGTTGAGAAAACCTTTCAAACAACGTGCGTACACAACTCAGGCTGCTGGAATGCTGGCAATAGTCTGCCATAATAACAGAGAATGTATGTTGTGGATGTTTGTGTGCTGAAACGGTGCCACAACACAAACAGGAACATACATTAAACTATTATGGCCACTTAAGAACGGCTGGCAGTTTACAGTTTATTGGGCAGAAGTCTAAAACAAACAGAGCTTTTGGGTGGCATGAAGACTCTGAGGAACTGATTGTATTTCCTTCACAGCGCAACAATTGCAAATTTGGTAATTTGATGATTTACGAAAACAGTCAACCCATTACGTTGAAAGTAATTACGTGCTTAGTTGAAACTTTTTATATGGGCTCATTTAAAGTCCCACTTCAATCATCTTTTGATCTATTTTCAAAGCAGTTCCCAGTGGTCTTTTAATTATGATTATGCAGTTCTTTTTAGCCAAAATCTGTGCTCCTTTTTAAGGTCATAGTTTCTGCAGAGCGTCAGAGGTTCATTAGTAATTCATCTCTGAGTTGTGGTTTGGCCTATTGATAAAGAGCAACCCCGCCCCCTTTCCCAATAGCAATGCTTAGAGCGCTCTGTTTACATGCTCTTCTGCTAGCTTACTGCCTCTCACATCCCTAACCTAACATTACCAGGAAAACCAAAATTGGCTAGCAATACTGGAGCTATCCAGTTGTAGAGTTTTGAGCGCAGGCGAGAAAACTGAGGAAGTTAAAGGATCGATTTGTTTACAAATGGATGCATCTGAATAGAGCTAAGCAGAGACCTTGTGGCCTACCTAGTGTATTTTCTATGCACTTTTTCAAACTGCATTTTTTCATATGCTCCTGATTCAATTAAAAATGTATTTGAATAAAGAAATGCTCAAAAATGTAATTTTAAGCTTAATTTTCCTCAATATATGTTCTCTATTATGAGAAAAATGCCATAAGAACAGATTAAAAAACACAATTTTCTTCTAAGTGGGTCATTAAATATCCTCAAGATCGCACGAGATCCGCACTGAAGTCAAACGTACACATCCTTATCATTCCGAGCTTTGTATGAGCAACAGAATGACATACCTTTACAACTTTAAATTAATGCAAATGTTGTTTGTTGCGATTTGACGATGCAGGCCATCATTACCATGATTTCTTTTTTAATTTGCACATCCAGGTTTTCACTTAAAGCAACAACAATAACTTCATGAAGTTGTGAATATTTTTTCTTTCTTAATATCGTCTAAAAACTCAAAATGAATCAATAAAGACCCATTTTGAGGAAAATCGTGTTTTTAACATGTTCTTGTTGCAGTTTTCTGATGGTGGAGGACATATATAAAAGAAAATTAAGATTGAAATTGTATTTCTAAGTATTTTCTTTATTTCAATTGTTGTGAATTTGAAGCAGGCAAAAAAGGTTGAAAAAGCTTGTAGTAGGCCACAAGCTCCCTGCTCCCCACCATTCTGATGCATCCTCTTGCAGACAAATAGATCCATTTCCTTCGCTTTCCTCGTCCAAGCTGGCATCAGGCTCCAAACTCTACGGCTAGATAGCTTCAATATTGCTCATCATTTTTGTTGTATCGCTAATGTTAGGTTGGGGGTGTCAGGGGCTGCAACCTAACTCAGTAAGAGGAAGGGAAGGGGGGCGGGGTTGCTCAATGCCAACAGCAAATTTTTTAACAAACTAGTTTTGCCCTTCAGAAACTATGCCCTAAAAAACAACACAGGGTTTTTTTTTTTTAATTCTGGCCAAAAATGGTATAATTATAATTAAAGGACCTCTGGGAATGCTTTTATAACAGATCAAAAGATCAACGGAGTGGGCTTATAAACATTTTTGTCTGCAAAACTTCATTCATAAAATTAAGCACGTCGTGTTTTTTAAAGTCACAAATGACTAGAGTCAGTCGACTCCCTGATTGCTGTTGCAATTCTCTCTTAATCCAAATGACGCTGAGAGCCACTGAGAGTGCTGGATTAATGACATCTTCATTGCTTTCCTTGCCAGCATACAGTAATTGTGAATTTTAAGCGAGGACATATGTTTGGTGGGATTAAAACAAGATTAGTCGCCTTAAACTGAAATTATTTTACACGTCTGACAAACAAAAATTGGATCTTATTTTAACATTTGTCATAGTTTGCCACACCATTCAAATGTTTGTTATTAAGCTGTTGATACACAAACCGAGATGTCGTTTTTTTTTTTTTGCTTTCATATAAAGAAAATCTTCCTTTAAGTCTTTACTTTCCCTCAAATGCAAAAATCCATAAATCCTCAATGCTAAGCGCTGGAAGATGTGTGGTGCCTCCGAATTCAAATTAAGTTCACAGCAGCAAAGCCGCCTCTCTATGCAATGGAGCCATCACCAGAACAGCGGGGGTATTGAACAGACATTCACTCTAATTATAAATCAACCTCCTGCTTCCTCTGCTCAGATTGCTCACAGCCGTCTCTCTCCTTTTTTCTCTCCATCTCTTTCTCTGTTTCGCCCACGTCTGACCCGCAGCCAAATACTTTGGTTCATCCAAGGTAAATCTGCTCTGGATAAACAATCACCACTGTAAAGGATGCACTGTAGACCGGGATTTTGAAAGGTTCTGTCAAACAAAGCAGAAATTAAACATCTTCTGACATTTATCGAGCATTTGATTGCGTTTGACCATGCATATCAGAGCTACTTTATCTCAGGAAACCCGATAAAGAAAGACCAAGCATGCTAATATTTTACATTCTGCTCATTGAAATGCTTGGAAATTAAAAAAAAAAAAAAACTCATCAAACTAAAACCTCAACTGTTGCAGGCTTTTCCTAATTTTGCAACTATGACAAAAATGTCATTTTTTAAATAAAAAATATCAGAAATAGTTTTCATATTTCAAATGTCCATATTTAAAATTTTTATATGTTAATGAAAGACCTTACACATTGTAAATTTATGTGCAGATATGCCCTAACCTAGTAAATCAAAAATTTTATAAAAAAATTGTAGCACTTATTTAGAAGTAAAGTAGGTTGCTGTACAACATGAACAGAAAAAATAAATATATTTTTTATGTTTCTAACAAAACTACAAAGTAGCAAATTTATGCATTTATATTTATATAACTACAAAATGTGGTCATGCTGTTATGAATGTTGTTCAGGCACTAACGTATGACATAAAAGTTATTTGTTGTTTGTACAACCTTCTATGTTAACACTTGAACAAAAAGGAATATTTGTACAGCTTTATAAAGTAGTACCTCTGCAAACTTTATAAACTTCCATATCTGCAACTAAAATATCTCATTTAAAAAGTCAAGGCAACTTAATTAATATTATGTTTTCATTGATGAGTCAAACTCAAAGTTTTTGTTTACAAGGATTCCCAGCACATGCTAATAATTGAAATATCTAGTTATACTTATTATGGTTATTCATGTTGCTTATATTACATTACATTAAAATTAACTGTTGAAACTACAAAACTTTGAAAGTATTACAGAATGGATTACAGAAAGAGAATTAACCATAAAAATAAAACACTTATGAAATAAAGAATGCTAAATACATGTAAGTATATTGTGCCCTTTAAAGCAGCCATTTTTTTTCTGAGCATGATGATTTTCTGAGCTAATACAGCAGAACTGTGTTTGTCAAATGTTCCCTTTCAGCAAACAATACAGCTTTAAAATAGTTTAGTGTGTTTAGACCAGACTTATTGATTCATATTTCCTTGTTCTGGTTAGGACTGCTGCGGCTCTTTCAATGCAGTGAAGTTGTCAAGTTAAGAAAACTTGACCTTCTGTTCCAATTGTGCAGATTTTTTTTGTGTGTGCTTCTAATAAGAATACCTCAAGGTGGATTCATACACTACAAGAGACCAGACACTTTTTTTCTTATAAATATTAAGACAGAGTTGCGGTCTTTTGCATTTCACAAGAGGTTCAAGAGCAGAAGTCCTGTAAAGTCCTCATATGGTTCTCCCACTGCATCACATTTGCAACAGCAAAAACTGTTAGTTGACTAAAGAAGACAAAAATCACTTCTTCATGTCAGACAAAGACGATGTGCTGTTTGTGGAAGCGGATTTAAATAAAATAAAGACGGTCCTTGTAGATCCATGTTGGATCATGCTTTTTGGCCCCTCTTATCTCCCTTCCAAAGCACTCTTCTTCCCCACGCTCACACTAAATGTTCAACCAAACACACTATAATTCTCCTTGATAAACAAGACTCAAAGTTCAGCTAGGATGATGTCAAAATCCAGCAGCAAAAAGTCAATTTTTGGAAATAAAATGTATTTTAGATAGGACATTTTGCTACTTTTGGTGGTCATCTTTGTAATATTGTGTTTTCACAAAATAGCTGGTGGCAGCCTGCTTTTTCCAAGTCAAAGTGAGCAATGAAACTATAACCTTGACTCCCCACAGTATTAAAGTGGGACTATTTTGTGATCTAATGAGATTCCAGTGACCTGACGCGAAGGTCCTTTTAGAAACTCGGTCAATACCTTACCTGGTCGCCTGTGCGTGTCTTGTCCTTTGCCAAGGTGATTCAAAAGCTAAATTGTAATCTGTCCTAAATTACAACGTCCTAAAATCTTCAAGGCAGTTTTGTCATAGATTCTAATTTAGAAAAACCAGTGTGATGGTGGAAGCGTCAGATACATTTATAGCATTTTTTTTGGTATCTGACACAATATCTAAAAGAAACAAGCCCCTATCTTAATATTTGTTTGGTTGCATTTTACCTTTTTTTAGATATACAAACTTGTCAGTCTTCGGATAGAAAAGTGGCTTTAGCCAATAATACTGTAAGCTAGCTAAGCCTTCGGAATCTGCGTGAATCAAATTGACCCTATGAAACTCCGCTCTATAGTAAACAAGCGATTAATTTAAAACTGAAGCATGGACACTAAACCTACCAAGTTCAACGGATATGCAATGTAATCCAAGTATGGTGGGTTATTTCCCCCGGAAATCCGGTAGGGATTTAGCAGAGGTGCATGTGTTTGGTACTATCTTTTTTCGCTGTCCCAACCCCATCGTAGGGGAAAATGAGTCCGAAGGACTGTTGGCAGCCCAGCATTGTGGTGGCTGAGCTTAGGGAAGGATTTAGACACTACTACTTAGCAGCTCTTAACCTCACTGACCCTTTTCAGGACTAATACAAATCCTGTTGTGCTAGAGAATTACACTAAGCCCTTGCTTTGACCCCAGGCTCCTGTAAGCACAGAAACTGGAACATTAACTCTAGTTTTCAGCTCTCAGCTGCCTAACTGATTGAGTTAACCATGTATTTGATGTGATTACTAGACCCTTGTATAGCAGGTGATGCTTGGCATGGACTGATTTGGTGCAATTTATTTTTGTTATTTCTAAATACAATTACATATTTCTATTGTTTATTTTTAAGTACCTTAATTTCATCATTTTTTTGCCCCAAATTAATTTCCTTTTTAGTTTAATGTCCAGAGCTCATTTCCATTATATTTTGTCAGCTCCACAGATTGCACAAATGTTTGCTTCACCTCGTCTGATTGCATGCTGCCTATTGTAATAAAATTATATTACATTATTATTATTTTTTTACTATGGGGCTTAGTTTCAAGTAATGCTCTCAAAGAAGTGCACAGGTCATAGTTTGGCTTTTACAGGTCACCCAACCTACAGCTGTAGCAAAAATTTATTTAAAAGTCTCATTATGTGTTATTCATTATCTTATTTGCTATCCAACACCTTTTTTATATGTATTTATTGGTTGTTTGTATATTTTACCTGAACTTTGTTTGGGTGCACATACATGTTTATGTCCGTACAAATTTGATGAAAAAAGGCAATAAAGTTTGATCTCGGACAAGCCCCCATTTGTCATGAAACAAACTACAGTTCTGGCAAAAAGGAGACAACACAAATGTTCTAAAGAACTGAAAACGATATGTATTTATTTATTTGTTTATGTATGTATGTATGTATGTATGTATGTATGTATGTATGTATGTATGTATGTATGTATGTATGTATGTATGTATGTATGTATGTATGTATGTATGTATGTATGTATGTATTTATTTATTTAAATTAATCAGTTTCCAATGCAAAACCAAAAAAATAAAAATCAACCAATGACCATCTGAATAAAGGAAGGGAAAAACTGGACCAATAACAATGAAGTATTTTTTTTATTAAACAAGAAAACTTTAGATGTGCCAATTTCTTCACTTTGCTTCCTACTTGCAATAAGACAATACACTGCAGAAACAGGGGCACCTCTGTACCCAAGACCCAACTCTCAGTTTTCTTCCCAAGGATTCAAAACCTACATAAATCAAGACAATCAGAGAGAATACAAAACAAAGTTATTGTGAAATACAGTTTGTGACACTTTAACCCTGAAAGGCAGAAAACAGTGCATAAAGTCAGCCCCAAAAATGCTCTGGGGCACTGTAACAAAACCTCAGAAAGACTGTTGTGATGAAGAGAACTTCAAGTCATCTTGAGGAGCCGGGAGTTCAAGATTTAAGTGCAGGTGGGAAGGAGTAGTAGGGTTGCCTATAAAAGTGCAATGAGGGCTGACGTTTGAAACAGAAATCAAAAACTTAAAGTCTCTGTGTTGTTTGATGAAAGGTGTCATGCAGTTAGACTTTTAGCATTATTGTTCCTGTGATATTAGATAAAAAAATGTACTTCAACCACAGAAATCCTCATTAAATGCAATTTAGATAAAAAAAGATCCACATTTTGTATTAAAAATTAGGAAAAAATAACAAGATGGGAGAAAAGAAGATTTTAAATCTTACAAATTAACTTAGTTTTAGGCAACTTTTGTTAATTTACGATTATCTTATAATGATCCGCAAATCATATTTACTAACTAATGATTTGTCAATAAATATTTAACATTTTACTATTCTTTAATATCCATAATGTTCTAAGCTGGAATAGTTGTGGATTTATTTTTAGTTCTGAAAAAAAAAAAAGGTGCAGTACAAAATATCATTTTGATTTTAAAATCGATATACTTCAAATGTCTCTAACACTAGATGGGAGCTTACTGAGTTTATTTAAATATAACAGGCAAAAACAGGAAAACTCATTCCTCTGTTTTTTATTAGCTTCAACTGTTACATACATTTTCAAAAAGATGTAGATCTGAAAACTGAGGGATGTTTTATGTGAAGTGACTCAGAAAAGCGGTAAGGGTTTTTTTTTTCTTCTTTTTTTTGCTTCTTCCAGTAAAATCATCTTGATTAGTCCCAAGCCTCGACTGGAAATGTGTCACTTCTCGTCTAGAGTAAGATGAGACACGGCTGAAGCACCAGCGAATCACAAAGGTATGCTCCCCTTCTAGCATGTCTCGTTTTCTTCCTGTCAACCTTTGCTCCAGATTAAGGTCATCTGTTGGACCTTTACTCAAAATTCACTTAATTATAACAGATACAGTTCATATACGTACATGTTTTATTTCTTCAAGAAAGGTTAAAAAGAAAGAAAATGTTTTTTCTGCTTTCAGTTGACAGAAAAACATTGGAGGGTGGAGGAGGTGGCTGTTGTGGAGCAGGAAGTAACAAAGACCAGGAAGGAGGAAGTGAGGATGAGCATGGAGAGGGGGGAAAAGGGGTGTGGCAGTTGGTCCTGACAATTACCTATGCAGGTACGGGGAGTTGGTAATAGAGTTTCTGACTGGGATATTTTGACATCTTGAAGGGGGAGAGGACCCTTGAGGACAGGGGGATATTTGTATTGGTGACCATTTTTAAGAACATGGAAGATATGCAGCGCTGTGGAAACTACAGGAGAATAAGGTTAATGAGTCACACAATGGAGTTTTGGGAAAGAGCCGTGGAAGCTGAAGTCAGAAATTAGTATTTGTGAGCAACAGTATGGCTTCACGCCAAAGAAGAGAACCAGAGATGGACTAAAGTAAGGAGGATGCTCCCGGAGAAGTACAGAGAAGGCCAGAAGGAGCTGTACTGTATCTTCAAACATCTAGATCAGGTGTCAGAAACCTGAGTGACATGATTATTATTATTTAAAAGTAGCTATAAAGTTAAAATTAAGTAGTAAAGTAAAAAAAAAAAAAAGAACTACAAGGGATATTTTTCTCTTTTTGAACAAATTCAAAGATTTTAAGTGTGCTTTATGGTTAAAAAAAATACAGTAAGCGTGACTTAATTAGATCTGATTTAATTTTAGCTGATTAATCATAAATTTTTGCCTGAGATGCACCACAATTGGCAAAAAGAAATAGGTGTATTTTCTTTATTATTAATGCTGATATCACACTACTTACTTTTACATTTGCTGCATTGAGATGATTCTAAGTGGCCCAAACTTTCAAAAGTTATATTTTGAAAAAAGGGTGTTTTTTTGGTTTCATTTATTTAAAAAAAACAACAATAGTTATCATAATAGTAAGAATAACATAAATACAAATGCGTGTCTTACTTTCCTAAATGGTGAAGTAAGACTTTGTGACTCCTACTGGCTTTTGGTCAGTGAGAAATTGACCTAAATGACTTTTTATGTTTTGAAGGTTGCAGATCCCTGATCTAGAGATAATCCATGACTACAGAGGAAATCTGGAGTGGCAGAGAATTATGCTGGAGTTGTGCACGACATGTGTGAGCTGTAAGTGTAAGTGAGGACAATATGATTTACAGTGGCAACCTATAAAGGGAGCATCCGAAAGACGAATAAAAAGATCTGGCTGTGTCTTAACCTAAAAGCACATTCATGCATAGCAAAAGTCATTTGGGATCATGCAGATTTTGTAAATAATAATGAGAGAAAAGGCTCTGATCTATCCCAAGCAGTTGAACTCACATTTTGTAGCTTTTGATCAACTTGTTTCCTTTTTTCTCTTCATTTACTTGAAGTTTTTTTTTCTTTGTGAAAGCTGTTTTAGGTTAAACAGACCCCCACATTTCCGGAGAGTGTTATACTGTAGGCTATAGAAAGACTTGCAAGAGGCCCTCCCTGCATTCTTTATGGAAACCCTTGGGAACAGTGCAGTTAATGTGAGTCACAAAAGAAAATATAAGCGAGAATACAGAAAAGAAGCTCTCTATGTTAGTTTGCATTTCAGAAATGAACAAAAAATAGTATTTTTAGTATCTGAAATGCAGAAATCCTGAACTCAACAACTAGGGATGTAAGTTTGTTGACAAATCCAGTGGCTCCATACATAGCAGAGCACACCCTTTTCACATATGTTCTGCCTCCTATTATACTTATTACAATTCAGGCCATCTTTCCTCAGGCCTATAGCCTCATTGCCATTATGTGTCAACAGAATTACCACGGAGACCTTATTTGTCTCAGATGAATGCTCTCTTTTTCTTAAGCCTGCTCCAGTGTGCAGCTCCTTTCTTGACCCTCCATGTGCCCCAAAGGCCCCTCCAGGTTCACAACATATTTAGTGTAGAAACTTTAAACCCATCCATGCTAAAGTAAATTCAGACCATATTGAGATACCTTTTGTTTTATTTAATAAATGCGATCTGTTTTGTGTCATTAAAATTCATGGTTTTCTTCCAGCCTCCCTGAGAAAAAGACTGTGTCTAAGAAACTGTGGCTAATCTCAAGGCAGCAAGTGCAAGAGTCTGTCCTCGACTGAACTTTGGATGGATGAAACGGTGAACGCGCAACCGAGACCCGTCCCTGCGTTGTGTCTTTCCTTCTCTCTTTCTGTGGCTGCATTGAATCGCTATGCTCTGCTGTCACCCGCCTGCTCCCAGCACGTCAGCAAGTAAGAACCGAGAAGTGAATGGTGTCAAACGAGACTCACAACGGTCTGAATACATGGAAGAAAAGCAGTTTAGGATTCACAGCAGAAAACGGCCAGACGGACTCACAGACAGAGATGCAAAAGTTTCCTCTGATACAGACACATGCATAAACTATCCTCTTTCATCATTAAAAGCATAACAAGGACTTCAACTTGGGGGGTGGAGATTTTCCATGGCAACCAGGGCAATCACACAGCAAAAAATACTGCATTGCGTCATAGCTGTGTATCCCGCTGACTTGAGCTTGCATGACTTAGCTGTAATGAATATTCAAAAAAAAAAAAAAATCACCCGATTAATTAAAAATGAGGAAGATAATAGTGGTGTTGATGAAACACAAAGGCAAGCTTTGAAACAGTAGAAAAAAAAGTCTCCATGACCTTCATGATTTCAAAGGGTCAAACAAGTACCGTTGAGCGGAGAACTGAGGGCTTTCAAGCTTACGTAATCCTGACGCTGATGATGACACTCAGGCACAAGCTGCTCTTGATGTCTTGCTGGAATTTGGATTCATTCTTCATGAAAAAATTGGAGCTTAGTCAAAATCTTTGCACAACATTCAATTGGTTGTCCTCATAAGACATTTTGGACCTGCAAAGAATTTGGAAAATCTATTCAAATTCTAATTTTACATTTGGAGCATCTGGTGGACGGGTCTTTCAAAATTTTTATTTGCTGTTAAAGTCTCACTCCGCTCATCTCATGATCTGTTGTAAAAGCATTCCCAGTGGTCTTTTAATTACGATTATTTTATTTTTGGCCATAATCTAAAAAACTGTGTTGTTTTCTTGGACAAAGTTTATCCAGAGTGACAGTAGTTCATTCTAAATTCACTGAGGTTTTGGCATTGAGCAACCCCACCCCCTCTTCCCCTCCCCGTTGAAGAGCGAAGCAAAGCAAGGAGCTTTTGGCCCACCCAGCACATTTTCTACACAACAGAATTATTATTTTTTTATAGCAATTTTTCATCTGTTCCTGATACACAATTTGAATGAAATACTCAGAAATGCAATTTTAAGCTTACTTTTCCTCATATATGTCCTTCATCATGAGAAAAGATGCAACAAGAACATGTTAAAAACACCAAAAACACAATTTTCATCAGAGTGGGTCTTTAAACTTCAAAAACTTGTTGGGATCAATAAAGTCATTTGCCATCCAAATTACAACAGGAGGAATCTCTGTGTTTATGTCCTACAGGCCTGTGATTGCATAAAAGGTAATGGACTGTTTAAGCTGCTCTTTTTATTAAAGAAAAACATGTGATTTAATACAAAATATGAAACTGACAGCAGCATTAAGAAAATATATTGAAAAATCAACCAATGGAAATCGATCCTGTCTTCTAAAGCCATTTTCATTCTTTTTATTGGTCTCCTTAGAAACTTTTTGAAAGGAATGTTTATTTTATAATCTGTTGATTTTGAGGACATTTTTATTAATTAAATTGTGAGTTTCTTTCATGAGCACTACATCTTACCTCTGTTTAACTGCGCCGTGCACAATCATGTTTTGCATTGCACACAACCCACGTCAGGCACTTTACCTTACCAGATTACTCTTTACCTACATTTTTGCTTGTATTCTATTTTGCATTTTAACTTTTTAAAGTTTTGAGCTTATAAGATATGGCAGCTTGTTTTTTTTACTGCGGTCATCTTAAGGTGCCATATAAACAAACTTAATTAAAGTTTTGCATTATCTGTTTTTATACTATTTTTTTCTTTTTTTTCCTCTTTTTTGTTATTTCCTTTCTTCCATTCTTGTTTATTCATTTATATATGTTGACCCAGTGCTCTCTCGGTTTCATATGATAATTTACACTTTGAAGCTTGACCCTTGAGGGTACCAAAGGTTTTGTCCATATTTGTATGCTTTTCTGTTAAACTCTATATTCATCTGTCTGATTTGCTGACCCCACATCTTCTTACACATTTTTGTTAACTGATGTTCTGTAGAATTAGCAACAAAAATTCTGTCCATTTAAAAATCCCTTTTTTTTTTGCATAACAACTGTTTGCTAAATAAAGTTTACCTACTAATTACTTAACTGGTCTGAATTACATTTTTTAATTAAGACAGCTCTGCCCTCATGAACAAAATCCAGGGGCTGTATTTGACATATCCAGAGTATTAATGCAGCTAAAGCAACAGATCTGAACCTCAGAGTTCTGCTAATCAAACTACAGTTATCATGTTTCCTTATGGTCTTTTTTTTTTTCTAACAAACGCCTCTAACACATTGGGTGGTAAGTAGGTTGTTGCTCAGTACCCCCCCTACCAAAAAAACTTCTCACCACCCACACAAACACATTAAATACAGAATCATAAATAAAGTGGACTCCTTATGTAACAGAACTTGTTCATTTCAGCAAAACGTTTTTCAGCCGTGTGTGGGAGACACTAACGACTGCTTTTGTCAAACTGTGTTGATGCTTTTTCTTCCAAACTTCATATAAAGATTGGGCAAAAATAAAGATTTTCTTAAATTCTTTTTAGATATTTGAAAATCTAAACTTCTAGACAAAAGAGTGTTGTTGATCAGTTTGATCAAAACTTGTACTTTTGGTGGCAAAGTTGATGTTCGCCCAGGAAAATAGAAGCCATGTCTTCCTTTTTTCCAGCTTCACTTGTTGTATTTGTCGCTTTGTCACCTCTCATACTTTGTTCAAGTTAATCTGTCCCTCTTTTCCTCTATTCTGGACCTGAAATGGCCAGCACATGTTCCTGCTGGGGGGCTTAGTCTGATTCATGTGGGAGCTGCTGCAGAGCTTCATATGTCTTGTCTTAATATGTCCAGGCAGATGAAAGGAGAAAGACAGCAATCTGATGGCGCAGTCTAAAGCTGCATTTTCATTCTTTTGAATTGTGAGTGTAATGCCAGGATTCATCAGGGGGGCTTACAAAGCCAACATCATAATAAAGAGGAGAGGAGGGTGACAGGGGAAGGGAGGAGGTGTGTTGTTGTAGATAGCTGGAACGGGGGAAAATGAGGAAAGGGGCAGATAGGAGGTGGATGAAGACTAAAAGAAGCAGAAATGGTGAATGAGGGTAAATGAAGGGATGTGCAAAACAGCAGCTGTTTTATGCTGCAACCATTGACTATATACGAGAAATGGACTTTGTGACCCCCTCCACCCTCACATTCCAAACAGGAAGTGCCTGCCAGTCCCAAAAAAACAAAATCCTAATAACTTCCATTGAAAAATAAACAGCTATTACTTAGTCATTTGTCAGGCAACAACCTCAACCACCAGGAGCAATGTGGTGTCTTGCCCAAGTACATGCCTAAGTCACATCCACCCCTAAGGGGGTTGACCTGTACGGATGCAGGGTTGTGGCTGCATCTTTATAGGAGATATGTCTTGGAGTTCCCTTGAGGCTCATGTGGCCAACTTACAGTACGTCATGAAAGTGAAACATGCCATTATTGTGTGTGTGGTGAGTGTATTGTGAAGTATTTTTTAGGATATCAAAAGTCCCACACACGTTTGATAAACCGGTGATGCTGTTGTTCGGTGCCCTAACATCTAACACTAACCATTAGTGAAGCGTGAACTCTGGCTCCTTACTGACCGCGTGCCAATGCTGCACGCATGAGGTGTGCAAGTAATACATAAGGGCTTGTAAGACGTCCACACAAACTAGACTCTGGTTGTTTAATTTCTTCATTTCTAACAGTTAGGCTGGAAGCTCACTGCATGCACTTATCACTTGAACAGAACTAACGGGCCTCTTGCTCAGTACACAGGGTTTGGGGGATGAAAAAAATGAAAAAGTTTGTTTGACCCATCTGGGCCTCACCTACTTTTCCCTTACTTTACCCTTGCATGTTGTAAAAGTTTACACTGTGAACTGTTGTGATGCTGAAAAACTCATCCATGCATTTGTTACGTCGAGGCTGGATTACTGTAACTCTTTGTTAGCAGCGTGTCCTAAGAGTTCCTTAAGAAGTCTCCAGCTTGTTCAGAACGCAGCAGCTAGATTGTTAGCAGGAACTAGCAGAAGAGATCACATCACTCCTGTGTTAGTTTCCCTCCATTGGCTCCCAGTTGATTCTAGAATCCAGTTCAAGATCCTCCTGTTAACCTATAAGGCCTTACATGGTATGGCCCCGTCCTACATTAATGACCTCATAGTCCCTTACCATCCAATCAGAACACTTCGCTCGCAAAATGCAGGACTGCTTGTGATTCCTAGAATTAGTAAAAGTACAGTCGGAGGTAGAGCGTTTAGCCACCAAGCCCCTGTTTTATGGAATAAGCTCCCAGCTCATGTAATATTGACAGATTCGGTTTCTACATTCAAAGTAAGACTGAAAACATTCCTCTGTGGACAGGCTTATTGTCAGACTAGTTAGTATTCAGAGATTATTTAACTTAATGTTAATTGTTTAAATTAAACTTAATAACAATAACTATTTGTTTTAAAAGGCTGCTAGAAGTTACCAGGGGTAACTATGGTGCACTGGGGTTCTGTCCTCTTTTCTGTCCTCTTTTCTTTTCTCATCTGTCTCTACACTTCCTCTCTTCTCTACTTTTGATCATCATTTATCATTTAGTTCTCCATGCTTCTGTTTGGTGCAGTACGATTCATGTATTGTCCCCTTTTTCCCTCTCCCCTCCTGGGGAGTGGGAGTGCTTCCAGACTCCAGTTGGCCCATCCGTGCTCCTGTTCCTGACCGTGTACCTCGTCTCTGCTCCTGCTCCTAAACCTGGCTGTGGTTCCTGTCTCCGGCTCGACTCGCGCCCCTGACTGTCCCCAACCCCGGCTGGATGAAGCTCGTCTGCTGGACTTTAAATATATAGATGTAGAGTTAGATAAGTTAATTCTTCTCTATGAGTTCTGGTAAATCGCCTGTCCGTCCTGGGGGAGGATCCCTCCTTCATGTGGGCACCCCTGAGGTTTCTTCATTTTCTTCCGGAATCCTGTTTTTTAGGAGTTTTTCCTTACCGCGAAGGGGGGTCATGGGCAGGGATGCCAGTATAGCTTACTGGCATACTGGCCAGTATAGCTTAGTCAGTTTGTTAGTTTATTTTAGTATTTTCCTATTGACTCTTTGTATTCATGATCCTTTTGAGTTCATGTTTTACTTCAAAGCCCATCGAGACGACTGTTGTTGTGATTTTGGGCTATACAAATAAAATTGAATTGAATTGAATTGCCCTCAGCATGCCCGTGTGCATCAAAATGATCGCCCTACGGGGTCACAGAGTGGTCATCGATCGTAAGATTTCGTGCCTGCGAGCCTCGTACAGACGTGCCCTTTTTGTTGCCCACAGACAACCTGTATCCACTCCATAGGGGGAGTTGTGACTCATGCCACACTTTGACACATAGGTGGGCAAGTTGGAATCCGAACCTGCAATTAGAGATCGAACCCGCTCTACCTCTGCCCCACAGAAACATAGATGACATAAAATCAAATGGTGGACCACATATTCTAAGAATTATGAGCTCTCAGATTTTCAAATCCCTTTCCGCCTTAAAAAAATCCACTTAGTCTATAGAACACAACGTCATTTTCCAGCCCTTTAACTACCTGCTTAAACAAAAGGTTGAACACATTTTAAAACATATTTTTAAAACATCGATTGTGTGGTTTACTCACCCAAGACAATAAACAAAACAGCGCTTTTTTCATTTATTTTTTTTCCCTTGGTTGGGTCGCTAAAGAGTTAAAAAGAAACCTTTGTTTACTATTTTTAGCATATTTTATGATTTTACGTCCCTCTCTGCAAAGAAGAGATGCAGACTACAGAAAAGAAAAGACTCACTTTATCATGTAGCATATTATTTCTCTACTTGTTTAGGTCTTCGTAGTGCTACAACAGCACTGAATATTTTTTTACTCTTCTTTATTCACTGCAGATAGTGTCACAATGGTAATGTGCTCTTGTGTTAGTTTTGTGTCAGCAACAGGAACGTTCCTGTTTACGTTTATTCTGAGAAAAGCTATACTGAAAAGCATCATAGTTTTCCATCACTGTAATCTCTGTTAACAATTTGTATACTGGCAGAAATATTGACTGTTAGTGTAGTTATTTTGATTACAAGATGGTTTTGTTCATTTATAATAATCATAAAACAGACTACCCTATTGTAGTTGGTCTGCAAGTGGAGCCACAAAGCCTATTACGCGGCAATTTAAGACTCGATCCAAAAGGAGCAAGTTCAAACATAAAAACCTGTGTGCTATAAACTCCATCAAACAGATGAACTGGGAAAATAAAAGCACTAAATAAATAAATAAACTTGGTAGCTTTTCCAAAGATTATTTGATTTGTGAATAAAGAGTTTGCATGTTATGATTTTCTGGGTAAAAACAGCTCATCTCACCTGCACCCATCCAGAATATGATTTTAGCTGAATATGAGCTTAGTCTTGATCTGTTTGTTGATCTTATTATGGCAGTATATCATTTTAGAAATGAGCCTATTTTGGGATAAGCGACAAATGTTGACTTTCATGAGAAAGTAAATGATGGAAGAAAAAGTTGGACCAAAATTGTTGTTTTCACAAAAGCTAGACAAAAGGCAGAACCTTTTATTTTAAGTAATTTGGCAGTGCACCATTCACAAAATGTTTGGACATTCAGCTTTCAGAGAAGTTGTTGACCTTAAATACACTGCAAGCATTATATTTGGTTTGGTTTGACCTTTTCTAAAGGTCTTTCTTTCGACAGGAACAAAAAAAACATCGTCTTGTTTTCTAACCCGGTGGAAAGCCCCCTAAACACACAAAAATGTCTGAACTACGAAACAACCTCTAAATGCTCTGGTTGTGGTGGAACGCTGTACTTCAAAAGATAATAAGTTGACATGGAATTGAAAGGTCAAGGGTTCAAATCCATGGTCATGCCGAAGACTCAAAAACTAGTATGTTTTGTTGCATCCATGCTTGTCACAAAGCATTAATTGTAAATGATGTATACTTGTATAGCGCTTTTCTATCTTCCTCAAAGGCCCAAAGCACTATACAGTCGCAGTCCCATTCACCCATGCACACACATTCAGGCACTGATGGCGCGCTCGCTGCCAAACACCAGAGGCAAGGTGGGGTTCAGTGTCTTGACACTTCAACACAATCTTCCGAAGCTGCAATCTTCCGATTCTATGCTGTGGTGACTGGTACCGGTCTGTGGGTCCAGTTGGTAAAGAGCCACAGAGAAAACACATGACCTACATTTGTTTATGCTTTATTTGCAATCTGATTCTGAAGGACGTCTTATTCTGGAAAACTGCTGAACTCTCTCCACCACATTCTCCGACATCCGACACATTCTCACTTTTTTAAAGTGGCTATGCCAACCGCTACATTGAAGCCTCCAGTAAAGTTAACAAAAAAAAACATACCTAAAAAGTTTCTTCTCACAGAAAAAGCCAGAAAAGAAACAGAAAAAGAGCCTTTTACTTCAAAATAAGAGAGAGCTGCATTTAAATTCTAAATATGAATTTATTGTGATAGTTGTTCCCACCCACCATAATAATAATGCATAATATTCAGCAACCGACTGTCTAAAGTTATGAGGATGTTGCTAATAAATTTGTTCAAACAGTGGATTTTATTGTTATATATAGAAAATACCGGTTTTAGTGACAATTTTTTCAAAAATATTTATTTTCCCTCCTTAAAAGCTGGATGAGGCTGAGGCTAGCTTCCACTTTGACAGTTATGGATTAAGAGAACATCGATTTAACATTTTAATGGTTCCTATGAAATCTAGAGTACAAGTAAAGGTTAAAGTAGCTGCAGATACTTTACAGACGATGAACATATTGGAGGTTAAAAATAAATAAATAAATAAAATTTGACGTTAACTTCAGCCTCATGCAGAGCGATCCGTGAAGATATTGCCTGACATTAAACATACAAAAGGTAGGAGACCATTGCTAGTGATAGTGCTTTTTGTTTTTTTAATAAACTGTGGCAAATGTTTGCTTCCACCTAAATTTTCACTTTTAAAATAGAGTATGTATTTATTAATTTTCCTACTTTCTGAATAAAAGTTATACATACCTAAATAATAACAACAGTTCATACTTATTGGACAAATACTTGAAAGGTTTGAGTCCTCCAGTAAACCTGCTAATGTTCTCCAATGATCTTTGAAACTTCTGTAATGAATAACTTGGGTTATATTCATGTAAAATCAAAATTTAACATCCTTTTTGGGTATTTTGAATTACACATTTTCCTTTTGACCTTCCTTTTTATATATTAAAAATACTTTTTTATATGTTTATTTTATTATCTATGACACAAAAATCTTGTAGTCTTCAAACATTACAGTAGCTGATTCTGCCAGTCTCTCTGTTTGATGCCCTTCTTTATCCTCAGCTCACCTCATAATCTCAGCCAACAGTGTGTTGATTTACCTTCCTGACCAGCATCTCAAGCACTGCCAGTAGATGTTTGTCCCTCTGCTTTAATCGCATCCTGCAGAGACAGCTGGGGGCAGAAAAAAGATATCCTGTTTAACACGGGTAAGTCTGCAACCTTTTAGCAGCAACAGGGGTTCGCTTCTCCTTCAAGACATTTGCTTTTCAAATAAACCTCGCACTGACCTTGTGTCGATTGGTGTTTCAAAGTTTTCTGCGCTTTTGAATACACATCCCAGTGTGAAAATAGGTAGCATTATTAATGGCTTTTTTAAATGTGTCAAATTAATTTGGCACAGAGCGCATGAAAAATGATTAAAGGTCTTTCACTATCCTCTAAAATCAAAGCCCGAAAACTGGTAAAAGGTCAGTAATTGTTTGCTTTAAGCGGCGGCGAAGGCTTCACAGGGGAGAGGAGAATGTGTGAGAGGCCTCGGACGTCAAAGGTTTTCTATGCTTATCGTGCCATGCTGCCATCTGTCCGCAGGCATTAAAGAGTATACAGGCGGTCACTCACTAAGCTCAAACAGGCAGCAGTGAAAGAGTCCACATTAGAAAACCATTTGACACGCTCAACATTACCACCACTCCAAGAGGGTAACTGAGGACAGCTGGGGCTGCTTGCAAGACGGCTTGCATTGGAACCTTAAAGCTGCAGAGCCTGAGTCAATGTTTTTCTGAGGTTTTTAATGCATAATGTAGTTTCACAGATAAGTGAATTGAATGCATTATGACAGGGGATTAAAAAGGAGTGCAAGTCAAATTTAAAATGCATGCAAGCCAACAAAAAGTCATTTATTTCATCACTGACGGCCACAAGAAAAAAAAAAGGAACGTTTCTGACAGCTAGGAAAAGCGTGTGCCCATTTGATGAAGATGATGAAAGTGTAGAAATAGATGAGGAGGAAACTGAAAATAAATATATATATAATCTGTTCTTTTTGGCTTTTTACTCACAAAAGTTCTGGTCAAACCGAATTCTAGTCTAGACCACAACTCAGTCAGTCATTGTTTTACTGTCTTGTTAAGGATGGGAAATAGTCAAGGTCAGAAAAGAGTATTTAGATCCAGTGGGCGTGTTTGACAAGCATCGCATTTTCAAACTTTGCCCAGAGCTGACATTTTGTAAATCTAACCAGGTGACATTTGCGGACGCAGCACCACTAAAATGACAAAGGGTAAATAAATCATCATCATGGTCGCCTAAAGACCAAAGAAAAATTTTAATCAGATGTGGACGTGTGGGAAAACAAAGAAAATGGTCACACAAGGAATGTTGCTTTTTTAAATCGCATTTTTTGGCAGAAAAAGTTCACATAACCCCCTCAGAGTAAACTAATTTAATTTACTGGATTATTTTCAAGCTTTTTATGAAATGAAATCATTTGCACGATTAAATGCCAATTGGGTCACATGGGGTCTCAAGACTCTCAAATAATAAAATAATAAAATTAGAGGATAGAAACTTTCACTTTGGTATCTTGACTGTTAAGTACATAACAAGATTTATTCACTATAATCACACCAAAATCCCTGTCTGTATATAATGGCTTCGACTATGAAATGGTTTCAACTACATGAAGATTTCACATATCAAGATGTTTCTTAAGTATAAAAAAAATGGATTTATAGGCAGTCTTAAGAATTGTTTTGGACACTCTTTTTTTGGACAATATTTATCTCATGTGTTACTCCGAAAGATGAAACACATCCTTGTTGCATCTTTTCACCTAAAACCACAGTTACTTAAATTCAAAGGAGGCAGAAGCAGTTCTTGAATTTAGATTTAGTGTAGGTCACAGATCAAAAAGTTCTTTTTTTTTCATCTTTTGTTCATTATTGACTGATGTTTTTTCATGTTTGTGGTGAAGGATGCTGTGCCACATCTTTTAAATGTGTGGGCAGCTCAGTCTGGAAGTTGCAACACAAAAGCGGTAATGTAGTCATTTTTTCTAACTATGATTTTGTTTGACAAAAACCTTGTCAAAATGCGGGCCAGCAACTGTCAACACTCAAACTGTTTAATTGCTGCAATTATAATATCGATTAAAGCCATGAGTGGCATTGTGTTGCCCACAGGCGCTACTTGCCCTCGCTGCACCCCTTTGATCCACCCTCACTGGCTGAGCGGCTGCTAGAAGCCCCCTATGCTCCCTCCCTTGCATCCTGGTCAGAGCTGCATAAATTCAGAAATTCATTTGAAAAAAGAAAGAAAAAAAACACCTTTTTCAACATCTCTATGTTATTTTTAGAAGACTCTGAAGTAGCTAACTAATGATGCTCGGGTTAAGGTTAGGGTTAGGGTTAGGGTTAGTGTAGCTGACATTAGAGGTGACTTGTTTGGAAAATTCGAGATGGCAGCTTCTTCCCAAGGTCAAAGGTCAACAAAACTCCGGGGGCGTTCAGTGTGCCCAAAATGCATCATAGGTCTGTGGACATTTTGTAAAATTTTTGAGTGTGTCACCAGAGTCAATTTTTTTCCAAAAGAATTGAATTATGAAAAAAATCGTGGTCCTTAGATTCCAGGACTGCTGCAGGAATTAACTATAATTCACTTTTGTTTTTTTTTTTTTCTTTCTATTTTTGCTGAAATAATAATAATAATAATAATAATAATAAATTTTATTTAGAATGCGCTTTACATTTTAGATAAAATCTCAAAGCGCTACAATGGAGGCAGAAATAAAAATGGTTTACAATAAGAACAAAGTAAGGCAAAAATAGAAACAACAATGAAAGTACTAAAAAGCATTATTAAAAAGGAAAGTTTTTAAGCCTTTTTTAAATGTGCCAAGGCTTTGTGGGGCCCTGAGGGATTGTGGAAGATTTTGAGTGTGAAAGTCATGTTCCATTATGTTTTTCAACATCACCTCCTCATTTCGTTGTTGCCGCCTCATATCCACCTCAACTTTGAGTTTCTGTTTGAGTACTTTGTATGAAGATTGTTATTTTCACGTTTACACCACACAAATACCTAAAACTGAAATGTTTATTGTTATATTCTCTCTTAGGTCTGACACATTTGGCTTTTACCATGACTTTGTTCATTTGTATAAATCACAAATATTTCAGCAAACATTTTTTAATCAGGCCAAATAAATACACTTTAACTCCAAAAGATATAAAAATAATTTAATTTTTTCTTTCTTTAAGGTTTTTAATAGATCTTAATCTGAAAAAAAAACAGTATAATGTTGATCTGGGTCATCCTGAATTGGAGGACATTTTATGTTGCAACTTTCATACTTTAAATAATCCATATGCAAAATATTAAAATCTAGCAAAAACTCTAGGAAGAAAGACTCTAGGAGAAAAGAATGCTTGAAAATAATTTTTAAAATACCAAACAAGTCAAGAGTACCATCTAAAATGCAATTTCCCACCTGTCCTAACACACTAACGTCTAAATTAAATAAATCTAATTCTTTTATTTATTTATTTTTTTTTGGTATTAATTGTAACTGTTTGAACTTTTTTTTAAATAAACTAATTTTCTCTCAATAAGAAGTGGAATCAGTGGAATGCGTGTCTGATCAAGCCTCTGACAGTTTATTGCCTTTTCTAATGAAAATGCTGCAGAAAATCAGAAAAGTGAACTTTTCATGGATTTAGAAGCCAAAATGTCCTCCAGTTCTGGAATGATACAACTCCATTTAAGCCAAAATTTTAATTATTTATTACAAAGTGAAAACAAAAAAAACTTTTTTTCTATTTACTTCTTCTGTTTCTTTAGCGTCTTTAAAAAAAGGAAAGCAACTTTTAACAAAATTGATCCATCAATCATTATTTCTTTATATTTATTCATCAAAGATAAAAAAAAAAAGGGCCTAAAAATTAGCTTTGATTTGGTTCTTTGTTATGGAACTAGCAACATTAACAGCTTCTTTAACCATCAACTAAGTGTTGAAATCACATCTGAACCAGGTAAGTTCAGAATTGTCTGATTTTCACTTTTTACTGTTGATTTCAATTGAAATTATCATAATGGATACACTAAATCTTTTTTTAGAGTTTTACAGTATAATTTTAAGCTTTATTAAACTTGTGTTTAGTCATTCCTCTATTTTATAATTGTCAAATTCTTTAAATCAAAATAAATCCAAGCTAATTTAATTTTTTTTTTCATAAATGCAGGCATAATTATCTACAGGTAACTGCAATTGGACTGAATTGAACTGTGCCGAAACTGCTCCACTTGTGCTACAACAACAAAAAAAGAATATTAGTGACTTGAAAGAGAAGGGGCCCACACTGAAACTTACCATAAATCTTTTTTGTGGGTTAGCTTTACGATATTCCATCATTCGTGGTTTCTGGAATGTTGCCATCTCCCAAACTCAAGCACAAGGAAAAGTGCTGTTTTCCCAGATCTGCATTGTCCTCAGATAAACCTGCAAGAACTGCCAAGAATCCAGCAAAGTTTATAGAAGAAAAAAGCGTGAAGGTTAGAACACCTCCCCTCTTCACCACAACAAAAAGAGAAACCCTTCCATCTTTTTTCCTCTTTTCTTTTTTTTTAAAGCTGCGGAGAAATAAAGATGTTTTGGATAATGGAGTGTTAACACGGTGTCAGCGAGGGTAAATAAAAAGTAGGAAAATGTCCAGGAGAAAACATACATACAATAATAAAACAAATTTTAAACACCAGATTGAGAAATAATGAGTCATCTCTAGAAGCCTTGCTTTTGCTGCTCAGTCTAAGAAGGGCTGCAGCCATAGAGAACAAGTCTGTCATCACGTTCAGCTTTATACAACTTATTACTAAGTCCTCATCCATCTTGTGTAAAGTCAAACAGTGGGCTGCAGTCACAATGTTCAAAGAAGGTCCAAATGAGCCTCCTGTGTTTCAAACACTCTGTGGTGAGAGCTCTTTTTAGCAGCTCTCTTAAATCTTCACTTCGTTTAATAATTAAAAAAAGAATGCATCAATGTAATCCTTTACAAAATCTTACATTTTGTTTAAAGCTTTAACAATACAGGAAATTGATGGCAGTGAAACTAGATCACATTGTATAGGGTTAATTTATAGGATCTAAATAATTTTTTAAAATATTTCATTTTAACAACTTAAAAAAAGTTCTTATACATAAAGAAGAGGTTACATTATAGAACAAATTAGCAGAAGAATTTAAACAGCAAGCTTAAACAGTTTAAACATAAATACAAAGAAAGTCCTTATGTAGAGGTGGTATATGAATGGGAAAGTACAAGGACATTTTTATGGACATTTGTGAGAATGTGTGTCAAAAACAAAATAACAAAAGAAAAAAGTTAACGGGAATGCCATGCAGTTGATTATTTTCACGGGCTACCATGAGTACAGAGGTTGCGTCCGAATTCCTACATAGTGCATAATATAGTGTGTTTGCCATTTTGTAGTGCTGTCCGATAATGCTATCTATAATTGCAAAATCGAGTGCCCTAGAAATTTCCCAAAAGTCTCTGCAAAAAACATGCATCGATGCTCACTAGATTAGTGAATATAGACCACACTGCATTGCTTTGAAATAATTTTTGCCCAAAAATTATAGTTAAATGAATTTTTTTTAATAAATTATAAACGTTTACATCTTCAGAAGACAGTGGATTCATAAATGATTGTCGCAATGATTGTTACATCCGCCATTTAAAAAAAAAAAGCACTGAGCATGTTGTCTGAATTGCTTTTAAAATCTTGAGCACTACACAGTCCCTCAATGTATAGTTTTTATAGTTTGGGGTTAATGTGGAAATTCAGACATAGGCAGAGTCTTAAAAAAGAGGTCCAGATCTACGGTGGCCTTAAAGTGCAAATCACATCAACATGTCACTCAATGCAAAAACATATAAACGATCAAATCTCAATTAAAAGCAAAACAAATAGAAATATAATCAAATATCCAGAAAGCAAACACACTTCCAAAAAATGAAAAGAAATTAAAAAGAAAAGTTTTGGAAAACAAAAATAGTTTCCTGAAAACTATATGAAATGTTAAAAAATGAAACACTAAAAAAACAGTAAAGGTTGATACTACAGGACATTGCTGATTGGATGATGATGATGTTTGAGTTTTTTCAAATGCGTCTTCAGTGTTCGCATACTAATAAAGGTTTTATAATCAGTAGCAGAGCACAGCCAGTGTCGTTTCACACCAAATAACCTTCAGTTACCTTTGTGATTTCTTCTTTTATTTCGTTTTTAAACATTTAATTTGGATTTCTGGAAAATAATTTTGTTTTCTTAAACATTTCATTTTTGTTTCATTTCCAATTTTTGGATTTCCATAATGTAATGTTGTTTCCTTTGTTATTGTTTTGCTTTTTTAATTGTTGTGATCTTTTATACGTTTTTGCGTTGAGTGATGTGTTGGTGGGATTAGGACTTCAGGGCCATCATAGTTTTTTGTAAGCCGCTTTCTACCCATTTCCAGTGTGTCAGGAGTTACAGTTGCAATATTTATTTATTTTATAAATAGTTATAAGGACATAAGCTGAAATGTATTTGTCAAATGTTCTTATTAACATTTGTACAAAGTTGCACTTAAGTCCTATTTTATTCATATACATGTAGACAAATTCTTTTTTTCTACTTAATCTTTTTTAAGATTGATCAATATGAAGAGAAAATCACAATTTTTTACATGCTTGAATATAGACTTAAATCAAATAGAATTAAAAATTAAATAGAAATTTTAAATAAAAAATTATATAAATAAAATAGATAGAAAAACTTAATGCAGAAAATGTTACCTCTTGATACAACTAACCATATCAGCATCTTTAGATATCCATCCATTTTCAGAATCCTTACGGGGTCACAGGGCTGCCGGAGCCTAACTCGGCCTCTGGGGGCAAAGGCTGGGTACACCCTGGACAGGTCATCAGTCTGTCACAGGGCCATAATCTAACACCCATTCACACCTAGAGACAATTTAGAGTCCTCAATATACCTATGAGTTAGAAGGTGCCTGGAGAAAACCCACAAAAGCACAGGGGGGGCCATACAAACTCCAAACAGCTGGGACTTGAATCAGGGGCTTCTTGCTGAGAGGCAAGAGCGCAAACCACTGCGGCACCGTACAGCCTCTTTTAATATGTCGATAGTTTTAAAAAAAAATACCTCTAGAAACTTCTGTAAAAAATGTTAGGATTATCCTTCTTTTTTACGTTCTACTGATTGATATGTTGTTGTTTTCTCCGTTGTAATGTTCTCTCTGTCTTAGTTCCAGGGTCTGTGCGTAAGGGTCTGCTTCATGAGCCTTAGGAGAAAAGGCTGTTTATTTACGATGTTTCTTTTTTTAGTGGCGCCCACCCCACAATAACGTTAAATCTTTAAACCTGTGCCTCTTATTCAGAATAATTGTAAAACTGTTCTGCGTGCTGTTGTGAGTTTGAATCTCTGTCTGCTGATCTTCAGCTCCAGTTTGGGCACATCAGTAAAGTCATTCTCCCTGTTCAGATATCCACATTACAGCACGAAAGCTTCCACCTGAGATTGTTTTCTCATCAACATAGCATCAGACCAGCGAATCTTGTCAAACGTGTTCTCGACAGCTTATTCTAACTGTGCTCAGCTGGACCCCATAGACATGAGTCAGATGAACAGATGCTGGGGAAAAAAAGCCGGAGGCCTTTCTTCTCTACCAGGGCACCTAATGTATTTACCATGTTATTATATGTATTTTTTTTTTATTCATAGTTTCACTCTGAAAAACAAAAGTTGTAAACATTTAATCATCAAGTGTGAGAAACAGGCCCTTTATTTAGGTCTTTATATATATATTTCCATTTCTCTAAATTCTCTGCGCCTCTATTCGCTTTACACGTGTTCTGAGTTTTACACGCTGTACTGCTTTTGGTAGCAACACCTGGATGTAATCAGTCATCACCCACTTTGTGTATATGTGTTGTTCTCTGTAGACTTGTCTGTGTTTCTTGTGACTAGCTTTCCAGTCTGTGTCCCTTGCACTTTTACCTAAATGCGTGACCTTCTGCCTACTTTTAGTCTAATATCCTTTGGTTGTGGATGCTTCCTTTGTCAAACCCTATTTTGTTACATTTTTCTCTCAATTGCTTTGGATTTAGTAGAGCTGGGCAGTTACAGTGAGCCTGTGAAGCAAACCGGCCTTACCTTGTTTGATCCACCATCTGCTGTCTGAGTCCTGAGTTATTTCCACAACTGCGACCTAGTCACAGAAGAAATCCCCTTTTCTTGTCTGGTTTATGGACACCCTGCAGTCAAATATGAAGGAGCTTTGGGTTTAACCAATACACCATGTGCATTATGTGGAGTTGGGAAGCTTTTGATTAATAACCATACCAGATCAGTGAATGAGTGTTAGTTTGCGCAGATGTTGAGTACCAGAGGAGCCCAGAAACATGAACAATCAGTGGTGAGAATTCCTGCTTAGGCGTGTGTTCCAAAACATGTCTTAATAATGTTTTAAAAGTCAAACATTGTAGCTAATTTGTCATTTTTTATGTTTTTTTTTTGGGATTAATTTTAGGGAGACCATGCTAAAAATGTAGTTATTTTAATAGTTTCTGTAATTGTCCAAACATACGTACAAATTTTAAATGGAATGCCAGGTTAGCAGAGTACACATATTTTTCTTTAAATGAAAAAAAAAAAGATTAAAAATGTATTTTTGGTGTTTTAAACATGTTGCTGTGGAATTTTTTATGATGGAGGACATAAATGCAAAAAAATGAAGATTAAAATTACATTTCTGAGTGATTTTTTTATTCAGTTTGTTATGAGTCAGAAACAGACAAAAAAAAAAGGAAGTTTGAAAAAGCTTGCACCTTCCAGTCTCAGGGCAGACACTCTACCACAAGGCCACTGAGGTGATTTTTATAGAGAACATCTACTGACACCTCACTTTTGTCCAACAGTAGCTGGGATAGGCCCCAGCAACCCCATGACCCCGAAAGGAATTGAGCAGGTTCAGAAAATGCATGGATGGCTGGACAGCTACTGTAGATTTAGAGGGAATACATACATTTAAAAAAAGCCAAATAGTTCAAGAAATAATCATATTTCAGCATCAAAACATCCCATTAAAAATGAAGAAGTGCCTTGGGACCTCTTTCATCCTCACACTTTGCTCCAAGCAGATGTTTTGACTGTCTCTGACTTGAGTCAGCCAATTTAAGCTTGAACTTTCAGCTTACACACATTGATTATGCAACATCTGGCACAGGAAACAAACAAACGTGTAATCCAATATTGGAAGTGAGGGTGTTTATGTGATTAGAATGTTATAGTCCCATGCACACCTCAGACTGGGTATCCTTAAACAGGGTCAAGTGTTTCTTAGGTCAACAGCCCCTTTTAGACATGCACTGCTTTCCATTAATCTGCTGCTGTGCTAATGGTGTCACGTCTAAATGAGTGTTTCTCAGTAAGATTTCCCGGGGACAATCTGCGTTCGATGTCAGGACAAATATACCTTTCGGCGAGGCGCACGTATGAACTAAACTGAGGCAGATTAACAGGCAGGGAGGACAGAGCAGCAGCAGTTCAGTGAAGATCCTACTCCGAGGAAACACAACATTAATAGTTTCAGCATCTAATCATGAATTAAGCAGTATATCTCGCTTAATCGCCTGCCTTGTTTCATTCCGAGAAGAAACACTTGCAAAAGTAACCAGGTCATTTTACCAGATAACCACAAGTGACTTCTGATATAATCAGATTAGCCCCTATTTAAGTGGATGTAAAACAATAACTTAAATAATTAAAAATTATTTTTTTTTCTTCAGTTCTGAGAGTATTTTAATGCCATAACAGGTTAACTGTGGGGTAAATTTTTAGCACACATGTGGGAATGACCACTTGAATGATCCAATCAAGCTTTAATTATAAAGCACTTTCCATATAACAGTGATATAAAAACAGTAACTTGAAAATCACCCTTGTCTCTGAATATTATGGGTTTGTTAAAAAGGGACAGCCATAGAGGTGAAAAACTGGCTTCAAATTGGCCCGAATATTTAAAAACAATTGGGTGATTTGACCATCTACTCTGATTATATATGTACAAAGTGTCAACATTCTGCCCAAAACTAGTTCCTTTGTTTATCTAGCAGTTCTTGTATATATGTTGATCAGATCTGGGTATACTGAGATAAAACTATGTTTGCAAATGACAAAAAGTTATAGAAAATGCTGGCTTACTTTATCAAGTTAACATTACTGATGTTTTCGATACTTTTTCAGGTGAAATATATTTGGTTTCCCACTATTCTCCGTTTTTTACCTTTATTTAAAGGAGAGACAAAAAATAATGTTATTCATTCTGTCAAATGATTACCGTCAAATACAGTCCTTCAAAATGACAGAGCTTCTTCTTTCAATTTTTCCAAGGATGAGTTTGAAGAGTGAATATGGACAATCTGCTCTTATAGCCTGTTTTTGACTTTGTGACTCTTTAAAGTCAGTCAAAACAACCTTTTTCTGAAGCAGATAGTGTCAGTTTGAAGGACAAACAGCAACAACTTGTGCTGCAGAACATTTAGTCTTCTGGTGTCAAAAGCCGAGGTTTATGGGTACTTTTAAACTAATTGCGTAACTTGGCAAAAGGTTTCAAGGAAGCAGATGTAACATTTGTTTTGGAACTTTCTATAAAATGTGTTTGGAGAAGTGTGAGGTTACAAGAAGGGCAGCTCCGCTTAAACTTACAAGCCACCAGGAGCACCTTTTTCCTTTTTTTTTTTTCCACACACAAGTTTTACGAGCATTCAGAAATCAACCTGAACACATTTAACACGATCTGGGCCCCTTTTTACAGAATGTAAATCTGGGAGTTATCAGACCACACAAAAACAAGTGAAATATCTGCAGATTGTTGGCTTTGTGGGCTGAGTTGGAGCTATATGGTGTCTTCCATAAAGTACAAAAATATTTGTGGAGTCAGTCTTAAGGAATCACTGAAATAGAAATAAATAGTGCCTGGGTTGACTGCTTTGGGTAAATAACTTCTACTGCATGTGCCACAGTCACAGTGTAAACTCAACAATCCAGACCTGCTGTAGCATCTGACCTTTTTTTCATCCAAACTTCATTGAAAACACCTTTTAAGTCCCACTCCGATCATCTTTTGGTCTATTTTAAAAGCATTCCCAGGGGTCTTTTTATTTTGATTATGCAGTTTTAAACCCAAAATAAATAAATAAAAATTATTTTCTTGGACATATTTTCTGCAGAGCGGCAGGAGTTTATGAGAATTCATCTCTAAGTTGCGAGTGGGACCGTTTGCTCAGTGTAAGCCTGCCCTGACTTCCCATCATCCCTTTGTTACACTTCCTCTTGCTAGCTTACAGCCCCTCTCGACCCCAACGTAATATTACAGGTGCAACAAAAATGGCGATCCAGCCGAGCCAGATGCCAGTTCAGATGTGGCAAGGTGCTCCAGCACCCAAGGCCCCTATGTGCACACATAGGAGCATTGGGGTGCTGGACCACCTGCCCGTTTTGCCTCATATTAAAAAGTGTTTGTTTACATAAAATTTGACAATTGTATCACTTTCACCTAGGTCCCATGGCTGAATAGTTATCTAATAGAACCATCACTTTTATTTTTAAAATTGTATTCAATTTCCGTATTGTTTAAAGGACAGAAGAAATTTTGTTTTTGCTGTCCTTTTCCTTGCTGTCCTTGTCCTCTAAAATCCTGTGCACGTCCCTGCCTGCTATATTGGCCGACTGTAGCTTCTACTTTATTGATTTTTAAACAGCATTTTTTTCATCTGCTCCTGATTTGAATAAAGAAATACTCAGAAATGCAACTTTAATCTTAATTTTCTTTATATATGTCCTCCTTCATATAAGCAAAATACTCCAAGGACATTTAAAAAACATCAAAAAGTAATTTTTGGGTCTTTAAATATTCAGTTAAATTGTTGTATTTCAATGTATTTTCTGTTTTTATTATTTCTCATGTAATTTGTTTCTGTATGTCTCATTTATGTTGTTGTTCCTACAACGTTTGTAAAATTATCTATATTTCCTGTATGTTTTTATGGTACAAAGCATTTTTGATGCTATAAAGTGTTATAAGAATATTCATATGCAATTTAAAAGGCTTACTTGAAACAATTTGAATTTCATATCCTCAAGTCCTCATTTATGAAGAAAAGTGTGATTTAGTTTGGATTTATGGAGACCTTTTTATGCATATTCATGCACATTTTCATGATTGTTTCTGAAGGTGTTGCCATAAGGTTTTTGGAAGAATGCTCCATCCTTTTTGTATGTGCCTACACCATTTTCCTTGACATCCCTAGCTGGATGTTGCAAATGAAGAAGAGCCCCAAACTGATCCATTCCTGCCTTCAACTGTTGAGATGCATGAAGGTAATCCCCACCATGTGAGGCCTCGGCCCCAGTTTGGAGGCGGGCTGTTTTTCATTCAAATCTGCTGGCGCTATAAAACCAGAGGAAATTGCAAGTAACCCAACTTCAACCCACGAGATCGTGGCGCAGCAAGCTCATCCAGGCTGTTACAACAAGACATGATGAACACCATGAAAGCTCTGAAAAATGCAATAGTTTGTCTGCTGCTGCTGCCGCGTTTTCTGCTGGCAGCTGTTGTGTTTTGGCTGCTTGACTTTTCCTGCATCAGGAAAAGGGTTTTCCTGAGGATGAAGGAGCAGGGAGGCGATGCCACTGATCCTCCCCTGTGCATCTCCGACTCCAACCGCCTGTTCAGCGTGGAGTCGCTCAAAGCCGTCTGGCACGGACACAAGCTGGACTTCCTGAAAGCGGCGCATCTGGGACGCGGAGCGCCCAACACCGAAGTGGTCCATCTGGAGGACCAGAGACGCAGCCGGATCCTGGACTACGCCAAGGACAAGAGACCGCTCATCCTCAACTTTGGCAGCTGCACCTGACCGCCGTTTATGGCGCGTCTGAAGGCTTTCCAAGGAGTGGTGCAGCAGAACGCGGACATCGCAGACTCTTTAGTTGTGTACATCGAGGAAGCGCATCCTTCCGACGGCTGGATGAGCACCGACGCGCCCTACCAGATCCCCAAGCACCGGCGTCTGGAGGACCGGCTGAACGCAGCGCAGCTGATGCACCTGGAGGTGCCCGGCTGCCTGGTGGTGGTGGACAGCATGGAAAACTCCTCCAACGCTGCGTACGGAGCCTTTTTTGACAGACTTTACATTCTGCAGGAGGGAAAGGTCGTTTATCAAGGTGGCAGGGGTCCTGAAGGGTACCGGATCTCAGAGCTCAGGGACTGGCTGGACCAATACAGAAAGGGGATGGAGAAGTCCAATAATTTAGTGATCAATATGTAGATTATACTTCACGCTTTTTAGAGCTGCTATGACAGAAACAAAGATGCTGCAAAATTCCACATTTAGGAATCCGTTTAGCATATTTATTTTTTTGCTTTTTTTTAAGGAGTGATTTGTTGAACATGCCATAAAATCATAAAAAAAAATGTTCTTTTCTGCATTTTGTTGCGACAAACTTTTACTTTGTCATTTTGTCTTAACCCTCCTCTGTGTCAGTGCGCTTATAACCCGCCAGGACCTTGAGACGTGCGCATCACTTTGCTGGTCAGTACTGTTGTGAAGTTCGCCTCTTAAATGGAGTCAAATCCACAGAGCCGACACTGATGTTTATCATACTGAAGATCAGAGTGAAGCTGCTTCTCTCCGCCTTGCATGGCGCTTTTGTACAGATTATGAATATATATCTATATTTTTTATGAAATAAAATGTATTCCACTTGTCCCGAAGGCCTCTGTTCTTTCAAATTAAAAGCACCGTAAAAGGCTTTTTTAAATTTGTTTCCTTCAAAGGAAAATATTTACAGCCTAGAACAATAAAAAAAAATAGATAATATACACAAAATGTTTGCAAAAAGGAATACCTTCTATTTGCTTTAGTTAAAATATCTTGCTGCCCCCCATTTTCTCTCGAACTGTTAAACTTTAGCAATAAAGTATACGCATAATCCTACTCCATTCTGTTAAATTGAGAGATATATCCCTCTGTTTGGACTTACGTGTTTTGATAGCCAAAACCTCTTTGCCTGGAGAAGAATTTAAAGGATCAGATGTTGCTTTTAAGCTTTTTTTTTGCTGCATCTTGAGGCCTGAAAGCAAATACTCAGAAAATGCTTTTTTAACGTATCAGTCTTTCCTGGAAAGCGATTGTAGTCATCTTTCCTCAGAATGAAGACGATTTTCTTTTCACCCGCCTCAGATTGCCACACAATTTAGACTCAACAGGAGGCAACGCGTAGGACCCAGATGACTCAGGAAACCAGATCCAGACGCAAACCTCCACACGGAGCAGCATCTTTTCAGGAGCTTTCAGTCCATTTTTGTCCTCTATATTTCACAGCTTGAGCTTTGACTGACAAGTCTGTAGGGCGATCCAAATCAATGAAATGTAGTCACAACTCTAAGAGTTTTCTAGGAAGACAAAACCAATGCACAACCAAGCCCATTGTTGTTCCTCTGACCCCTTAGAAAAGGTCCTTTGTGGTTTTCCAAAGAGAAGAAATGTGCGTGTTCTTTATAATTATCAGGATGCTGGTTGTTTGAGCTCTGCAGTTAAAGATGTGCCTGGTCAGTGTTTATGATGAACAACGTGGTCCAAAATGGATCCCATTCTGGCCTTTTATCTCAGCCATAAAGCTTATAGTTTTCTCAGCACCTGTGCTATCAAGCTTTCATTTCCATCCCACATTTTACATCCAAGACAAGCCATGGCTCAGAAATCCAAATTTAGCTCTCAGGGCTACAACTGTTTATTTGAACGAGTAATTCCTCTCTGGTTTATGTCCCAGTGTTTGTAATTAATCAATTATTAGGGAGGGAAGGGGGGGGGGGGGGGCATGTGGAATCAAAAGTGAGTTTTTTTTTTTTTTTTTTTTTTAGGATCTCAGCATCTCTTGATCACTCAGGACAGTTTTATGCTTCACAAAACTCAACGATATTTAATGTCTCTATTTGGACGAAAGAAATCCATTCATTGAGTTGCCATGTTTTATAGCTGTCGTGTCTTCGCAGGAAGTTGAAAGCATCTGATTCTAAAGTAACGCCGGAGAAAGTCCAGTGCTATTAAAGAAAATGTTACTAGTCTTACTTTAAGGGTTTCCCAGTGACCTGACTTTACTGCTCATCTGGAACATGTTTAAACAGAAACACTGAGTATTTATGTAGAGCTGACAGCTGACAGAGGGGTACCTGCCGGAATGAAATACAACTTGCCCCAATATGCACCCCTGAATAGAAACTCCAACTGGAATTTTTGGGATCTGGATTCTTTCCATGTGCAATTTTCCACGGATGTTAAGATTCATCTGTCTGTAGAGAGGCAGATAGGAACAAAGGGTTAAGGGTCTCAGGCTGTGGGGAGGGAGATTTAACTTTTGCTGTTCTGTTTTGTTTTATGACTTCAGGGGGGCAGAAGGGGGTCTGTCGAGGTGTTTTTCTTTTTTTTTTTTCTTTTATTATTTTTTGTTTCCCTCCGGTCAGCTTTGAAGGTGAGGGCCCCTTTCTCCCCAGGGTCATAACTCCAAAAATGTAGGCCTGGTTGTGGGAAGCTGGGGGCCTCTGTACTCACATGCAGAAAAAAAAAAAAAGATTTAGGTGAGACCATGAAAGTAACATGTTAAAACTTAATTAGACCCCAAACAATCTTTTCATATTTATCAGAAAAGTCCTTCTGAGCTCAGACACAGTGATAAGACGCTTCAAAAATGTAAAAAAACAAGCAGAAACTGCAATGTTAGATACCAAAATCAAAGTCTCTATAACAATCGTTTACAAGACGTTTTTAGTCATTTTCAGGGAAAACACTAAACAAATGAGAAAAGTAAAAAAATCTTTACTGGTAAAGATTGCAGTCCTGCTTTTTCTTGATAGAACATTTAGAGAGTCTCATTTCGACATTAAATACTTAAATCAAGATTCAATTGAACAGGCTCCCATTCTTAGCTCTCACTTTTACCTTTAAGTCAATGACATCATGTGGACAAAAGCTGTCACTGCATGGAGCTTTTCAGAACCAAAGTCTCAAATGAGATCACACTTTTTTCACTAAAGTCCAAGATGAGTTTTTTTTGGATGAAGATAAGAAGAAGTCCCAAATGAAGCAAATCCAAAATAGACGATTACTATAAAAAAAATGTCTGTAGCAGACTTTAAAATCAAAGTAAAGAATGTTTAGCGGTGGTGCTGCAAGTGTGAAAGGTTTTTGTGCTTTAATGCAGAAGTTCAAATATTCAACAATTAAGGATCTTTTTTTAAAATCTACCAAGCTTCCTTTTTCCAGTCAAACTTTTCTATCATCTTTAGTCTTTTTGACGCTCAATCATCTTCTTGTTTGCTGGATGAGCTTTCATGTAGTTTATTAATTGGACATACTCAGGTAATGCTATTTGGTTTCATGAAGATGATTTTTACAGGGCTCCTGACGCAACGGCTAATTTTCTGGATGCTGTTTTACATACGTTATGATTGTATTATTCACTATCGTTGTTATCTTTGCAAAACTGATTCTTATATAGGAAATAAACATTTTCGTTAAAAATAATGTAATCAGTAGAGATTAAAAAAAAACCTGGAGGCTGACGGACTGATACTGCAGCTGCTGTCTCTGTTGATGCTAGTGCACTAGAATTAGTTCAGAAGTGTCAGAAAACTAATTTTGACAGAGGGGATGTGCACTATTATTGAATGAGAACAGATTGATACATGTTTAAATGGATTCCTTATTCAACTCATATAATAGAGAAATGTAAAAATCCCTTTTTCTTGAGCTAACATGGTGAGAAATCTAAGCTGGCTCATAGGCAAAAAGTTAATATTCTATCACTTTTTAACCACAAACCCACCTTTATTTCTGAAATACACAAACTACGTGCCTGCGCTTCAGAAGAATACATAAAATACATATGGGATCTGGAGGGGACGTCCTCCAGACGTTTCCAAATTAAACATGACATTGGAAATAAAATATTTGTAATTATATATTGTTTATGGACTTAACATTTTTTTCTGTTTGATCATTTTATCATTGTTGGGGGCCTCAGCGGGCCCCTCCTCAGTCTAAGGCCCCTAGAATCAGCCACCTTTTTCCCCCTTTTTTTTTTACTGACTTGGCTTTTTGATTTTTTAAACAGATTTTATTGTCCACGAGTGAATCATCATTGTTGCCTCTTGAGTCATGTTTTGATGAAAAACAGTCTGAATTGGGGCCTTTGCATCACTTCACATTGAAGTATTATAGTTATTGGTTATGATGATGTCTTAATTATGTTTAATGTCATTTTATTCACAAAGAACAAACCTTTCGGGGGGGATTTTAATATTTAAGCAAAGAATTAAAAAAAAGAAACCTCACATTTTCGCATTGTCTCCCCACAAAAACAGAATAGAACAATATTTTTAAAAATATAAATGGGGATTAGTTTCATGGTAATTAATCTACTTCAACTTTTCTTACCTTTCATTTTAGCACAGTTTTAAGGACAGATTGAACTCATTAACCTACATAAAGATGAATATTACTTGATGGCACTTTTTTTCGTGTCATCTTTAAATTCACCAAAGAAAAAAGAGCTTTGAATCGACCAAAAACAAACTAATGAGTAAATGTGTTTGGACTGACCTATCAAACTGCAGCTTTAAACTGACAAATGAGAAAGGAGATTTAAATGAACCAAATGGGGGATAATTGTCCAAACTGAGTACTACACTGACCAATTAAGAATAAGATTTAAATTGACCACCAAGATGCAGGTTTTAACTAACCACTCCAGAAAAACTCTAGAGGAACTGTAACCCTTGTGCTATCCTAAGCACTTTTACATAGGAAGTTGGGTCATCTGGACCCCACAAGACAGTGCGCTGAACTTTTTTCCTTCAATGATTTGTGATCTTCACATGGATTACATGAAATCCTCTTTACCTTCATCCACCTTTGTCATGGTAGGGATAACACGTCAAGGGTGGGGTCATAGGATAGCACAAGGGTTAAGGGGGAAAAAAGGACGTTTAAACTGACCAATCAGAGTGCAGCTGACTAAAACTGTTTGTTTGGAGAACACCTTCACACTGAACTCTCAGCAAGTTGCCTTAAACTGCCCATCAAAACAGAATGTCGTGAAAAGCCAGCGCTACACTCATCAATCACAGCACGATATAAACTGACCTATCACAAAGAAGATTCAAACTTACCAATAAACTGGTCAGAGAACAGATTAAAAAAAAAGCATATTTAAATAAACCAATCTGAGAGCAATTCATCTATTCCATGCACAAATAATTACGAACATATTTTGTCTTCTGTATAATCTTTTTGCATTCTTTTTACATCTGTTTTTAAAAATAGTCTTGTTTTTTTTTTGATAATACTACAAACATAAATCTATGTGAGACTCTTGTTTCGGATTTGGGCACATTAAAAAGAATTCATGTTTATAGTATTTTTTTTAAAATATAACTAAAACAAAATATCTTACGCTGTATTTACAGTCACCTTTTTTTTTATGTGGCTTACATTTAGATGAAATTTTGTTGTTGCTATTATCTAATTCTTCTTAATGTATGATTTTTTTTTCAAATCTAACCTTTTCCAAATAAATTAAGATCACCTGACAGGCACAATTTTAAATGTTATAAATTTACATAAAGCAACATGAATCAACAGGACTGAGCTCCATTGTTGCCGTTTATCCCCTTTAATACACTGAACCACAAGGTGGCGATAAAGAGCTACATTTTGTTGCATTTTTCTTGAATGAGGATGTGCACAGTAGGTTCATGTTATTAAACGGATAACCAACAAATCGAACAAAAATGAGGGGAGCAGTTCAGTTTGGGCTGTAAACTCGCACATACTGAACAGAAGTCTCAAGATAACATTAAATGGACTAATGTGTTCACATATAGATGTGCTTTACTTCATCTTTTGGCAGGCAGATATTTAATGGAGTTTTTTAAAAGCAGCACAAAAAAAAGTGTGAGTGCAAAAATGAAATACTTAAAGATTAAAAACAAAACAAGCAGAAATGCCAAACTCATACAAAGAAACTATATGATCACAACTATTATTTACCAGCCAATCAATACAACTAGGTAATGGAAGTAAATAGTCAAAACTATAGTTTTTATGTTTTCAATGAAAAAAAGTGTTTTCTTCATGCAGAAGAAAAATTGAAAGCTCATCTTGTAGACAGAACTTCTTTAAGGTCCATAAAGTTTTAGAAAACAAAACTTTTAGCAGTCGAGATGTGGAGATAAAGCACTGATGGGTCTCAAGGAGTACCTGATATTCTAATACTTTGAAGCGCTTGCCGTTTTTACGGCGGACGCACAATTTTACTGATCTGCACCATCTTTGTGGGAAGTGTCAAAGTCACACCTTTTTATACGACACAATTAGACATCAGCAGCTTTAATGAGAGGCGATCACCATTAATTTAGCAGAAACGTTTTTGCAGATTATTTCTTATAAGACAACATTCTTTACCTCAACCGAAAAAGTGTGAGACTGAGACTGAGAGCCTTTAAAATTCAAGATGGAAACTGAGAATCAATTTTCTTTAGAAAGCTTATTTGCCCTCTTTTCTTTTAAAGTGGATTTGTTCCAATTTATTTGTGTTTATCCGTCTTGGATAAATGTGCTTATGGACAAAACCGAACAAATTCCAGCCCCTAAACAAGTCGCCTTTATGTCAAACTCAACTCATCATTCAATGTAAAAATACGAGGACAAAACACACAGTAACAATATGAAAATAAACATCTAAAAATGATTCACTTCTGTGCAGGAATTAGCAGAAGAATTCAGTAAATGCGTATCAAATGTATAACATTTAACAAGTATGTAGTAACATTTAGTAAATGTAACATGTACAATGTAAGTTGGAGCAATAATATTGTAACCATTATATCAGTATTTAAAATGTTCATTTCGTGGGTCAGCTGGGGTCCTCCTCACAGTCTCTAATGCAGGCTGCACGATCATACACATTTACACTGTAAGAAATTGGACGAGATTGTCCACTAGCTGACAGTTTATCAAATGATAAATAGGTTTATTTTTCCATCAACTGACTTCTTGTAGCTCAAATCACATTTCATCAATAGAGAGAACCCGTTTCACAATCCATCCGTTGGGCTTTCAAACACCAGAAGAGTTGATCACTTAAGAAATTGTCAGGCAATGAGATCGTTTCAGCTACTGGACATTTTTAATGATTATTTGTAACCAAGTCACTGAAATATTATATGCAGAATCAGTGATCGTCTGTTTTCAGGGTCTCCCTCTGCTGGAATGTGGAAACTTTTATTCTGAAAATTTCCGCAGACGGCTCGGAGTGGAAGTTTAAATCAGATTGAGGTGTAGTGTCTCCCAAAGCTGGAGAGTCTAATCTTCTCTGGCAGGATGATGTTTACCGAGTGCTCCGGCTCTTCCTGGCTCGGGCTTCCGACTTCCCTCAGCAGGTGCTCCCGTTGCTGTCGAACAAGCTGGCTGTACTTGGCATTGGCCAGCCACGTCTCGCAGCGGCCAAATAAAACTATTCCCGTCGTGCCTAGAATAACCAGACAGGTGAGCAAGGCCAGCATGCCGAAGCAGATGAGCTGACCGTGAGTGACAAGAACGCCAGAGGAGTGGACAGTCTCCTTAAGGGTGATCTTCAGCAGGTCTCTATCGGGAGGTTTAAGTAGCTTGTGAAAGGCGTGGGCGGGCAGAGAGTAGTGTTGGGGGGCTAGGGCGAGCACGCGGTGCTCCACCGGTCTAGCACCAAGCGGTTTGTTTCTGCTCTTTGGTCTGTGACGCAGAGAACAAGCTGGACCCGCAAACCCTTTCTGGCAGACGCACTGGAAGGTTCCATCATGCTGACGGACACATGTCCCGCCGTTGGAACAGGGCCTGCCAGCACAGGAGGAGCTGCTGGTGCTGTCGTTGCAGGTGAAACCCGAGAAGCCCGGTGGACAGGCACACGTGAACGTGAGGCCGTGGTTTGTACAATTGCCATAGTTGAGGCAGGGGTTAGGCTGGCAGCTGTCAACACCGATCTCACAGAAGTCTCCGGAAAACCCAGAGGGACAGGAACAGAAAGGGGATGCGGATGAGCCACCAGCGTCCACACATGTGCCTCCATTCTGACAAGGGGAGCTGCAGGAAAAAAAAAAAGGTTTGAAAATGTAAAAATGGATGCAACCATTTCCCCTCAGCTATTGAAACAAGACATCATTTTTTTTTGTATGTAATACAATTCACCTTTTCCTTTAAAACTATTTTGATTATGGCTTGGCTCTTTATAAATGAAAAAAATTAACTCAAACTTCAACTATTTCCTACAGATTTCAGGTTTTTTGCAGGACAACAGTGAAATAATTTGGGATTTTTCTACCACACTGCAAAAACTGAATCTTAAGAAAAAAAAACAACTTAGCTGCTATCCCATTCTGCTTGTATTGTTCAAGAAATGGACTAACTGATGGGGTCAGCTGATGAAAATCAAGACTGCTGGTTTGTCAAATTTAAAGGACAGTATGGAGTCTGTCGTCTACTTGTATGAAGAAAGATGCAGCTACTACACTGATGCATCTCCATTCTGTAGGCTCAGAAATGCAGTGAACAGAAAGGTTGATCTAGAGAGAAATCTTTTTCAGGGTTGTTAAAACCCAGTCTTTTCTATTTTAATAATATTTGCCAGTTAAAGAGCTTCAGTTTGATTCATGAAACATACCTGAACATTTAAAAGCCCTCCTGCTTAGTTTCATCCATTGCTTCTAACAAACTTTCGACTGAGAGAATGTAGATCAGATTGATAGATAGATTGATACATCTACATTTTCTGACCAAGAGCGGTAGAAGTGGAGGCATCCTTAGAAACCTCTGTAACATTAGACTGCTTCACTGCTGTGGATCAAGCGGAAATAACATCAGTTATTACGTCCTCCAAATCCTCAACTTGTCTGTTAGACCCAATTAGACTTTTTAAAGAAACATTTACCCTAATTAATGATTCCATATAAACAATAATAAATACCTCTCTGGAAACAGGTTATGTGCCACAGACTTTTAAATTTGCAGTTGTTAAACCTCTTCTCACAAAGCCCAGTTTAGCAACTTGGCCAATTATAGACCAATATGAAACCTCCCCTTTATTTAAAAAATCCTAGAAAAAGATGTAGTCAAGCAGCTTTACCGCCACCTACAGGACAACAGCCACTTTGAAGACTTTCAGCCGGGGTTTAGACCTCACCACAGTACGAAAACTGCACTAGTTAGTCTCTCTGATGACTTATTACTGGCCTCAGAAAAGGGACTACTTTCTATCCTGGTCCTGTTAGACCTCAGTGCAGCCTTTGACACTATACTACTCCAAAGGTTAGAGCATGACATCAGGGATCAGAGGATCTGCCCTCCAGTGGTTTGAATCCTATTTATCCGATAGGTACCAGTTTGTTAATGTAAATGGACCGTCCTCTCATTGCACTCTAGTCAGCTACGGAGTCCCGCAGGGCTCAGTTTTATGACCCATCATGTTTATGCTTTATGTGCTACCCCTAGGAAACATGATCAGGAACCACAGCATTAGTTTTCACTGTTATGTAGATGATACGTAGTTGTATTTATCTATTAAACCTGAAGATGATCATACAGAGAAACTGAATGCCTGCATCAGAGACAACAAGACCTGGATGAAAGGCTATCATCCAGGAATCCAGGGTTCAATTCCCAGGCGGGAATGAACAATGGGGCAGTTACAATATCAGTTAACATCACCCAGTGAGGGCCCTTGGGCAAGTCCCTTAACGCAACTGCCTACACGTCACCATGTTCCCGGTGACGGTCAGAGGGCACAAACTGGCAGCCACGCCTCGGTCAGTCTGCCCCAGGGCAGCTGTGGCTGTAGCTTACCGTCACCAAGGAGGAGGAGCGTCTGAAACAGCACAGATAAATAATTCCAATTATTATTATTTAGATCCTAAAAACTTCAGAGATGCTCTGTCTGATCATATCGACTCCCTGGATGGCGTAAGTATAGCCTCCAATTCCACAGTTAGAAACCTTAGGGTTTTATTTGACCAGGATTTATCATTTAAGGCTCACATATCTCAGGCGTGTAAAAATGTACTTTTTAATGTGTAGTTGTAGAGTTAGATAAGTTAATTCTGCTCTAAGAGTTCTGGTACATCGCCTGTCCGTCCTGGGGGAGGATCCCTCCTTCATGTGGACACTCCTGAGATTTCAACGTTTTTTCCGGATTCGTTTTTTTTTTTTTAAGGAGTTTTTTGCGAAGAAGTACCGCAAAGGGTCTAAGGGCAGGGATGCCAGTTTAGTTTAGTCTGTTTAGTTAAAGTTTAGTATTATCTTATTGAATTCTATGCATTTATGGTCATTTTTGATTGTATGTTTACCGTACAATTACTGGTACGAAGCCCACTGAGACGACTGTTGTTGTGAATCTGGGCTCTAAATAAAATTGAATTGAACTTAACACTCCAAAATTGGCAAATGGTAAAGTAAAATACTAAGATTTGTTGGGTCCACCTGTCTGCTAAAAAAAGAAAAAAAAAAGTTCAAATTTAAGCTCTAATAAATAAATTCATCATAATTAGATGCTTTAGACGCCAATAAATGTGTACATTTTTGGAGTACAGACCAATGTTTTGACAGAGTATTAGGACCAGTTTACAGACAAACTTTTTTTTTCAAATTATAACTTTACAGAAATTAAAACAATTAAAAAATAAAATTTATTTATTTTACAGAAAATAAATTGTTTTCCTCTGACATCTGCCTCCAGTGGTATTTTTATGAACTGCAACCTGTGGTTCTAATTGGCTTGAGTACATTTTGGGAATGGACTGTAGTGGCTTGAACCTAGTCTTGACATATTATTCCATTCAAGGTGGTGAAAAATCTTTTGTAATTATGAGTGTTTTCTTGCGACCTCACATTTTCCAATTTGAAAGTATCGGAAAACACAGAAACCCATATGGAGTTTTATAAATGGAGGCTTCAAGCATCGTCCCGCATGCTTTTTTTGCTTCAACATCTTGAGGGCTTAAATCAGTTTAGTTCCACTGAGCAGAATTAGAAAATAAGTACAACATCCAAAGTAGGGGATGCTTAAAGCTGAGGTGGAGAGTCACTAAAAGCCAAATCCAAAAAAAGATCAAATGAATTTACATCCAGGATAATCCGGACTATTATTCAAATATATTCCTTCAGTTCTTCATGCCCACACAAATAAACAGTACGACTAATAACCCTCAACAAGGAGTCATTCTATATCTGATCAGTGCAACCATGCTTCACCAGTGTGCACACAGACAGATCCTAATCAACAACTCATGCAGCACCTGATTGCACTCGCTCCTGACTCCTCTTCAGAGTGGTTCAAGCGCAACCCCCCCTTTCTACTACCAACGCAGTTTTCAGACACCTTTGCTTTAGAGGAGCTGATTTATGGTGCGTGCCGACACCGGGTACCAGCGGTCTGTGAAATGTAGACACTTATTGTGTGAGAGGACAGCTGATAATTCACCAACAATAACCGTTTCAGTGGGCTGGTGGTGGATATTAGGCGCAGCATAATAAAACTGTCAGAATTTGCCGCCACGGAGGGGGGTTCAGAGTTTGCTGGTTCATGTCGGTTAACTGTACCCGCAGGGACTTTTTATATGCTGATGGTCAGGTGGAGGACTCCTCCTGAGAGCGGCTCCATTTGTAATCCAGGCATGTCATTAAGCTTTTAGGAAAGGGTGATGAAAATAAAGGTCTGGGTTGGTTTCAGTTTGTAAAAAAATGTTTCAACCAGATTTGTTCAAACACCTCCACATAGTTTCAGCTTTTCATGCGTTTCCCTAGAAAACCTGTCTGATTCTCAGAGAATCGCTTGAGAAATTACAAAAAGAAGACAAAACCTTTGCTTTTATTTCAGTGGTTTGACATTCATTTTAAAAAGCCACTTCAGCTCCTACTTGTGTATTTTTTCCTGATATAAAAATGCCAAATCCTCTTCAGAGTGATATCAGAAACTCAGTCATCTGGCATCTTTCACCTTCAGTCTGTTGAGGTTTCTTTTTGCAGTTTAAATGTTCTTAAGCAGTGTAATAAATATTTCTGTGGAAATATTTCACAGAAAGAAGGAATTTATGTTGAGCACGTCTGTACGATTCTGGTGTTTGGAATTGATTTTCTGGACCTCCCTGCAACTATAGCTAATTACTGAGTAAAACCAGCAATCCTGTGTAAACAACATAGCAGATCAAGTCTGTCACATGGCTTTCATCTGTTTTCATCTTAAATTAATGATGCAATCATAGGCAGGTGCCTAAATCTCACATGAATTTGGTTTAAGACAGTAATTTAAATTCAATAGACATTTAAGGCAGCATGTCTCTTAAATTCTAACATAATGACATTTTTATGATCATAAAAGTTACACAAATCTCAGCGATTAAAGAAGCTGATGAAGATCAAAAAAAGAAGAATCAGATGGAAAAATGTAAAAAGTGGCAATAAAAGTACATTTTCTTGCAGCCGTGACCATTTTTGAACAGTTCTCAGCTCTTTTTGAGAGTGCATGCAAGTCAACAGAAGAACTGAAATGTTTTTCTTGTGATTAAAAATAATAAAACATCATATTAATTTGTTTTTTTTACAACTTAAACAATATGAATTCCATGCTCTGTGCATGTGGAAGACAGACATAGAACAGAACTCAAGTTTGTGCAACAGTATAAAAATGAATTACCCATTCTCCAGGCAGAGTTGCTTCTTCAAATGGCAGTCTTTTCCAGCAAAGCCTTGAGGACAGATACACATGTACCCTCCCTCTCCCGTCTCTATGCAGGTGGCGTTGCTGGAACACGGCCTGGATGAGCACAGGCGGATATCTGTTGTAAAGGTAAAAAAAAAAAAAAAAGAGGATCTTGAGCATCTAGCTCTCTCTGTGCCGGCATTTCTGTCCCCATTTTTTTCTCTTGTCTTTTTGTTTCCATCAACGCTGCAGACCACAAAGCTGCAGCAGCATGCTGTCATTGAGAGCAAGACAGAGAACATAAGCACGGGCGACCAGCACATATGTTCCAGTTGAATATGAGATGCAGTCAGCACTGATAAATGGGTCAAACTGAATCCAGACGTAGGCTCATCTTAGTCCAAATTCACGGGGAAAAGGAAAAAGTGAGTTTTCCAGCTTGACAATTAAGTTCTAAGCGGGAGTGCAGGACATCTTTTTTTTTTTTTGCACAGAAAAATATAAACCATGGCACAGAAATTGGACATAACACCAGTCTAAAGCCATTCTTAGACACTGCTTCCCAGGTTTTTTTCCCCACCCTGCTGAACTCTATTCTTTACATTAATTCAGCGACAACCTGCGAGGCGCCAAAGCTCTGTGCCTCTGCCTCACCTCTGACATGGAGGCAGATAGAGATAAGAAACCCCAGGGGAGCTTAATGAGACTCACCTTGGTCACACAGGCTGCCCACCCAGCCCTCTTCGCAGATACACTGCCATGCCTTTTCACATGAGCCGTGCAGACATCCAGGGAAGGGAATGCACCGGTCACAGTTCTCCCCTTCCCACCCAGGTTTGCACCTGAAAGGAGGTGGGGGGGGGGGGATTACAAGAGAGCGTCCACCTTGTTCCAACAGTGTGAATATTTCAGGCTCCAGTTAGATCAGTCGAACCATTAAACTCCCCAAATGGAGAAAATCCATTTTGGAGACAATTCAAGCTTGGCAAGCTTTGGAACAGAGTGATTTATTGTCACAAAAACACTGAAAGCTCCTGTTCAAACAATACACTGATATGAGAAACTAAAAAAAAAAAAAAAAACATAAAAAGGGATACAGTACATTCAATGGAGCACATTTAGCAGAAATCATTTATGGAAATCAGGTGCTAAAAGCCCACAGGATATGGGCCACCGTCTGCACAGGAATCCGAGGTAATTTTAATAACCTACCTGCACTTCCCCTGCCTCTCACAAAACCCATTTTCTGGACTGCACCCTGCGCTGCATTCCCAGCCTTCAAAAGGAAGGAAGAGACGGCGTTTATTTGCATCAACAATCAAAAGATTCATAAAACATTCAAAAGAATAAAATATTCATCTGTTAGAGAAATAATTTTGAGCATTTTATTTTACCTGTCTTTGTGCTAGTGCATGTCCCAGGGGAAGGATGACAAATAAAAGGAAAAAGGCTTACCTTTTACCATGCATGCCAGACTAAGAATGAAGACCACCCGGATCAGATGCATCATCATTTCTTAACAGTTTTTTTTCCCCCTGTAAAAAGATGATTAAGTCAGACAGAAAAACGGAAAACACCAAAGGAAAAAAATCCTTAAAGTTTATTTTATTGTAAGAAACAATCCATCAATTCCCCAAGAGGCGCTTTTCACATTTCTAAATCTGCATAAAGCCTTTGATGAACGAATCCCTTGGAGATGAGCTAATTGCAAGTGTTAAAGCTGAAAATTGGGCCGTTCAGAAAAACTAATTAATCAGCGAAATGCCTGTCGCACCTGAACCGTCTGCTCTCCAATGTGTCCATTACGCGCAAAGAAAAAGCACTTTAATTCCGAGTCATCTTTAAAAGAAAAAAAAAAACGAAACCCCCCTCATGTCTCACCTTTGTCGTTCCGATGCTCTGCCCTCAAGTGGTTTCGATCATATTTGTCTGTTTCTCCGTCTAGTTGCGCGTTTTCCGCGCGGCGTGCTGTTGGAAGTGACCTTACAGGTGTGGGGACAGTCTGCCTGGCAGAGGTGGACCTCGAGGGTTTGGACGGGACTGATGCTGCTGCTGCTGCTGCCGCCGCCGCTGCTGCTGCTGCTCCTGCTGCTGCTGCGTTGTGTGGCGTCCCGGTGCAGACGCTCCTCCCACCTGAACGGGGGAGAATTTGTGCGCCAGTTTACCCACACACGCATGCGAGGGTTCCGCGCTGCGCAACATCCCATGCGTAGCCATGCGTCAAGAACTGCTTTCCAAAATGATCCATACTTCTGATTTCATTTAGGGAGTGTGGTGATCTCCCACTTTAACCAGCATATTTATTAATGTACTTATCGACTAATATATTAATCTACATATATTCAAATTGTTGCTTTTATGCAACAAAAAAAAAAAGATAATAAATCTAAAAGCTTATCATGAGGCAAAAACACAACCACACTAATACTAATAATCACTTTTATTTACTATTGTTTAACTATTATTTTGTTTCCACAAATGATTAGAGAAATGTTATTTGGAAAGAGTCAAAATAATAAAAGACAACAAATCTGTTTTGCACAAGGATTGTGGTGCTTTCTGAGTAGTACATTTTTATAAATATACATGATTTTAGCCTCAGTTCAAATCATGTTTTTTACCTAATCAAAATGGGCCAGCATTTCTTAAACATAAATCTTCCAAACATAAAACATTTATATTTCTGGTCAGGAGAAATATTAGAAAGCCTGCCAAGTTTCAGGTTTAAAGCACACATAATAATAAGTCTGGCACCAGAAAAAAAAACATGCACTTTATTTGTGATTTTTGTTTCACATCAGGCAATCCTGATACAAACAGCTAAAGAATAATTTGATAACGAAACATAACAAAGTGCAGATAATATCCAAGAAAAAGTGTAAAAAATGTGAAACCTATAGTAGATCAAAATGCGTCAAAAATATTACTTTAGCTTCACGATAACCCAAATTTTATTCTTTTTAATGATCTAAATTTAGAAAATTGATGTACAAATGGGAAAACAACAAAATCCCTGCACCAATTGGTTTGGTGAAAGTATTAGAATGGGTGTTTTGAAATAAAAAAAGACAAAAGTCTTGATCCTAGAAGGAACATTGTCAGAAATCCTTGTGTTTGGTTTGCAACATCTGAATCTAAGCGGCGATTTGCCGCACCATCAGGAACTCACATGATATTTTTATGCAGTTTGAACACATACAAGCCTAACAAACTGTCCTTAAAAGATGGCTTCTCAATTAAAATATGTTTTCTTATAATTTAATGAATTTTCCTGTTACTTTTAAATCTTTAAGCCTTTCTATAAATATCTACATTCATATTATGTAAATGTATTTTTCACAAAAGGTTAAAACATGAAACATTTCTAACAAAAATACCCTCAACAGCACCTTTATGTTTGAGAATAATAGCCGAACAATTGTCTCTCTTTTTACCCTTTAACTGCCCAAAGGCAGAAATTTATACTCATTTATTACTTCATTTCAAAATGCCATTAGGTGATTTCCTCGACACAGTGCCTACCTGTCATACATAACAATGATGCTTTCTATTCTTAGACTCTTATTGCTGCCCACATCCCACCTTTATCCGTTCCAAGGTGACAATTCTGTGAAGTGACTGACTTTATGGTGTCATTGTGAGATTTAATTTGATCACAAATTGTTTTGTGTGATGTTTCTAGTGTTTATATAGTAGATTTAAGCCTTTTTTGGTTGTTTTTTTTTAAATGTCAAATTGAAGGTAACATAGGATGTAGAAATCTTAAAAAAAAAAAAAGATTTTTAGTCATAATGGCATCTTTTAAATTAAACAAGAGTGTAGGTTTGAATGAAGAGATAGGATGTATGCATGCAAATTAGCAGCAAATCAATGTGTTTCTAGGCTGAAAATTGAAGAGAGGTCAGGTTAGCTGCCTTTTGTGCCCACTCTGAATCCGTCTGAAACACACGGCAGAGGAGAGAGGAGAGCAGATGAAGAGAAATAGATGACTCTCCTCAGATCCGATATCATCTTCTGAAAGGTCTCTTCTCTTACATCCCTCTCCACCCCTTTAGTTTGCTTGGCCTGTTGATGCTCAACCCCCCCACCTCCTCACCCCCCAGAGCTTTGGAGCTCACAGGACAGTTTAACATCACAGTGGCAAAGCAATCTGCTGCACCAAACAGATCTACATCACTCATTTCTTTTCATGAAACGTGTCAAGTGTGTCCATTGATTTCTCCTCCTCCTTCGTCTCAGAACCTGATTTCAGTTTTATCTGATCTTTTATTTGTGTCATTCCAACCTGCAGAATGAAATTAGGAAAGACATTACAGATCTGATCTGTACATGTTTGAGCATTTTTTCTGAAGTCTGAGCCTTAATTAGAGGCGTTGGATCTTGCAGGGAATACATATGAGCGAAAATCGGTTGCAGATACTAAAATATTTAATGGTTTTTTTCTTGCAATTCATCCAGTAAGAAATTACTTAACTGCAGTTTTTCAAGATTAATAACTATAAGATATGTTAATCACAGTGATTACATTATCATCATATTTTTCTTGCAATTCATGATCTTTTGCAATCTGTTCAAAAGGCTGAGGTCCCTTTTCTATGATAAATAAACTCTAACACACTCTTACTCTTCCCATGAGTTCCCATTTTTTATGTCTTACAGCCTTGGACTGTTATTACTTTAAGTTGCCATTATGAGATAGTGTTACAGATTTTCTCTCATGGAGGTAGGGCTGCACACTAAAGTGTCAAACTGAAATTTGCGGCGCCACAGATCATCAGTTTGTATTATGATATTTCACTCAAATGAAAATGGCTCTGTCCAGATTATAGGCTTCAAGCCAAATTGTTAAAAACACTTGAAGGCGAAGTTGAGAGAATAATGATCATTTCTTTTCAAGCGGTGTGAGTTATCATTTCTGAAAGATGATCGACTGAGGTGATTTTTTTTTTGTCATTTCTGCTCCTTTTGAGGATTTTGAAACACCTCCTAACATGAAATTTAAAGCTTCTTATATCTGATATTCTAAATGGGCATATCTTAATTCCAAACCTCCAAATGATAATAAACCACAAACAGGGGCAGAACTTTTTTATTGGATAGCTGTAGAGGTGAAAGATAAACTAAATCTCCCTCTTGCATCTTCCTATGTTCTGCCACACGTGCTTGAGGGCTTTGTACTTCTAACAGTGAGCCCTTTTGATTCAAAAAGTCCACCTAGCCTTGGTTTACAAAAGCCACATTCATTAGGGTATAAAAGCACCTGCACTTTTTAAAGACTTTTAGCACCAAACAAAAAGTCGTGCTTTCTGTTGATCTCAGGGTAAACGTTCTGAACAATTTAGCTTTTTCTGAGAAAAGAAATGCTTCGATAATGCAAAGTCTAATTGAGCCAGAAGTTTGGTCATTGAAAGCTGAAGTATTCAAGGATGACATACTGTGTTGTTGTCATGCTACTGAGATAAGTACGTGAAAAAGGGGAAAAAAGCCTCAGAGCGTCACATTTTAAAGTTCCACTCCAAACATTTTTTTAAAAGTGTTCCCAGTGGTCTTTTAATCATAAGTATGCCAAATAAAAAAAACTGTGTCAATTTCTAGGACATACTTTCTGCAGAGCAGCAGTAGTTCATTAAAAATTCACCTCCTAAAATATCACCATAGCTTTTTACTAAGGATGCAACGATATACTGTTTTCACATTGGATTTGAATCTCAATTTCTAGGTCATGGGTTTGTTTTAGTTACATTTATGAAGTGTGTCACAAAAAAACAACAAAAACAAAAGCTTTATAAAAAGCCTTTATTAAAATTTTCAAACAAGCAAGTAGCAATGAAGAAAAAAAATTTCTTTGGTTCATTCTAAGCCCAGTGTCATATAATAAAACCATAAATAATTCAATTTAATTCAGTTCAATTTTATTCATTTAGCCCAAAATCACAACAACAGTCGTCAGAATGGGCTTCGTAAATAATAAATCTTCTTTTTAATTTATCACAATACATGTTTATAGTCCCACTCCAGTCATCTTTTGATCTACTTTAAAAGTGTTCCCAATGGTCTTTTAATGATGATTATCCCGTTTTTAGCCCAAATCGATAAACTGTATCATTTATAGGAGATAGTTTCTGCAGAGTCCCCTTGGAACCCCTGTGCTATCTTATGGGGTCCAGATGACCATTGACGTGTTCTCCCTACCATGACAAAGGTGAATAAAGGTGGAGAGGATTTCATGTCATCCATGGACCCCAGTGAAGATCACAAATCATTGAAGAAAAAGGTTCGGCACACTGTCTAGTGGGTCCAGATGACCCAACTCCCAATGTCAAAGTGCCTAGGATAGCACAAGGGTTAAGTTATGGGTGGGGCAGTGGCTTGGAGTTTTCCATCATCCTTTTGTTGGCAATTTTTAGCTTTTATGTCTTCCATCATGAGAAAAATGCCACAAGAACCTGTTAAAACACCAAAAACATATTTTTCATCAGAATGGGTCTTTGGAACTTTTAATTTAAACATATTGGTATGCAGTAGGGATGCAATGATTTATTTCCCCACAATTTGGTTGAATGGTGCAACATGCAGTTTGATTTTAAACAGGGAATCAATACAGAAGATATAAATATTCAATCCCTGTGCAGTGAAATACTGTGAACCAGTTGTCCTAACACACAATGAAACGCCTCTTAAGACATTTGTTGGGATTCTCCAAAAGGAGAAAATCCTCACCTTTCAGCATCCTCTGTGGTTCATCTACTGGAGTTGGAGAAAACCATTTCAATCATCCTGCTGGAACGAGTTCTTTCCCAGTTGGACCCAACAGGAGGTCATGTTTTTACATGTTGTGAGTTCATGCCACACTGTTGTGCGAGAACTGCAGCAGTCATGCCTCTTCAAATTTCTGGATAACTGGCTAGCTGACAGGCTGCAGTCAGTGAGATTGAGAAGTTGTGTGACTGAGAGGGCGGGCAGCAGAAAAGAAGCACCGCAGGGGACTTTATGCTCACTCTGGGTCCTGTCACTTGCAGTTGCAGGGTGTGTCAGCAGTAGATAAAGCTCAGTATAGAGTCGAGGTGAGCCACTTTGCGACATAGTGGGGAGCAATTACTCCATCTTGAACATACAGAAGACAAGGTTTGCCAGTGTGTATTTTTAGACAAGCAGTAAAAGCAGAAACTTGTTTTTGTTTTGCAGGAGAAAAAAGATGGAGGGCGTGCAGAGATGTTTACTTGGACATTAATCTCTTCATTTTGAGATATTTTTATGATGCAAATCAGATGATATAACAGTCATTTAACAGGATGAATCCCTTTACGTATATAAAAGACTTTGTCGTTTCATATTTACATATAAAAATTATATTTTGAAGCAATGAAATGCACAAAAATAATTTCTTGCATTGCAAAAGTATCAAAAGTAGTTTGTTTGCAAGAAAAAAAAAAGTGAAGTCAATGTTTTCACTTCATGATGTTTTTTTATATCATGAGACATTGATATTAGAGACAAGACATGACAAAGCAAAAAATAAATCACATTTCAAATATTTTAGGTCCCAGATGAGCGGAAGATGATGGATGGGGTTTGCATTATTGTTTAAATTATACATTTTAATTTTCAAACTTTCTTTTTATTCCATAGTGGAAAAAAGCTAATATTATAATACTTCCCAAAAATGACATTATAAGTGATTTTGTCCCTTCGTACAAAATGCATCTCAAACACATTACACATTTGTTTTAAAATATTTTTTAGTAGAATTCACATGCACTAAAACCTTTCAATCTTAATATTGTCATTTGTCAAGTAAATGTGCAGTTTTTGTTCTGGTTTTAAATGTAATTTAGTTTTTTTTTTGCACTTCTTTTTTTGTTTTTGTAAAGTTTTTCTTTTAATATAAAGTTAATAAGGAAATGGGTTCATTGCAATGCTGTAACTGTAAAGCAACTCTTCCCTATGAATATTGTGACATGTCAAAGTCATGTGATGTTACTGAATGTTACTCTGTTAATATGTTTCTTAGTAGAGCGGCATAGTACATTGTAGTACTTACTGTTACAGGTTACAGAATGCTGAATTTGATGTTGGTATTACACTGTAATGACATATAGTTTTGACATTATTATTACATGTGTGATAATTTATCTATTGATCCATTAAACTATAAAGTTAATTTAGTTTCTACAGGATCTAAACTCATCATTCATTTATTTAAATTTATAGCGAGCTCTGTTTTTGTTCTGACAATTTCAGTAATCATAGTATTAATAATAAGCTTTGGAGAAAATGAAGCCCACAGAGCCCTTGCACAGACGTCATACGTGCTGTTGGTCGCCATTTTGGAAGTCAAGCACACATTGTTGTGATACATCCGATGGGTAAAATTGGCGATTTTGGTGCAATGCTATATTCACACCGCCCTCAGGAACGTGTGTTCAAGCGACACGGAAAAGTAGTAACAGAAAAGAAGCAAACGTTTACCAAAAACATGCAAATGTGGGGAAGCGGCATCACAGAGTTGCTGCAGTTCCTGTTTCTCTGTCAGTCTCTGTTATCCTCACCCACACAAATATGAATGATAATTTATTATTGCATTAATAATGCTATTGATATTCATTACATTAAAAGGTCGACATGACAAAAATGCACGTCAGCGAAGCTTTCTGCCTGACTCACAGTTTGACTCCCTAAATGGCGGAGAGGGTGTTCACGTAGGCGCCATAAGGTCACGTGTAAGGAGTCTTTTGTGGGGGGGGCCCAAACATCCCGTTATGTGCAGCAACAAAAGAAGCTCACAACTTCAGCTGAAACCCTTGGAGTGGACTCAGTAGTCAAACTCGGTTTAGATCCAGTCAAAAATTGGGACAAAGTTTGATCACATCTGAACCAGTGCTGACACTGATACTGTATGAGCTTAGTCAGTGTAAGGAAAGTGGATCGGGTTTAATCCTGTCCTAAAACTGGCTCAGATGAGAAAGACTGCTCTGATCAGGAGAAGCCCATTGTGTCCCATGACACAGATCTATTTATCTTAACAACATTTGCTTCAGAACCCAGATGAGTGTGAAAAATAAGATATTTGCCTGGTGAATTTTGTTCCCATTTCAAGTGTCCAGAATCGTCAAATTCAATCAAAAACAAGAAAAAGGAAATACAGATTTAAAAGAAAATAATCTCATTTCGCTCAGAACCACCTAAATAATTATCTTGATTCTATATTTGGTTTGTTTACTGAACACAAAATGACAAAAACTGTCAGATGTTAGTTTATTTTTTTTTATATATACGTACTACAATGTTCTATGCAGCTCTAAAAATAATCTGCTTTCTCAGTTATTGCACGAAACACAGTTTTAATTCAAACTTCAAGGGGGAGACATGTGATTTATGTGGAGCCATCTGTTGAAACAGCAGCATAAAAGCCAGAGGATAAAACACAGCAAAGTGTTGCAGAGGGCAGGTTTTGTATGAATGTCTGGAGCACAAAGAGCTAACAATGAAAAAGCAAACAAACACAGTTGGTTTTTTTTTTTGACAAAATAAAGTCATTTAAAAAGTGTGCTGATAAGACATGGACTGGAGTCCAATCTCATTTCTGTTCAGCTTCATAACAACGGTTTATTTTATTTTGCAAAAAGTCATACTTCTATTTGACAGACTCATGTAGAATTTTTCTTTCTTTGACATCATCCTTACCAAGATCTTTTGTTAACACCCACAGTTAGAACGGATAAGGTAATTATAGTTTTGGGAATTACAGATTGAAGTTTTCTGCAAGATTTACCAGTTAAATTGTAGTGAAACAAAAAAAAGAGCCTCAAAGCCTGTAATAAACTTGCACTCAACAGCAGTAGTCCAGGTGCACTTCATCCCACCTCTTTCTTCTCAGCAGGCTGAGGAGAAGAAAAGATACTCTCATTTCAGCTAGAGAGCCTTTGTAGAAAGCTGGGAAAGTTGATGGAAATGTAGGGCACATTTTTCTCTTTCAAATATCCCAATTACAAGGAAGGTGGAGCAGAGCCGATCTGTCTCCCGCTGGCTGAGGGCGCACCATGCATTTTCTACCACTCCACAGACCCCAACTGGCTCCCCCAGGAGAAGAGTGTGGTAGAACTTCAAACACAATCAGTTCTCTTCCCTGTGCTGGTGCAATATCTGCTCTACAATATCATCAAAATAGCACCAGAATTACTGTACCTTTTGCAGTCTTTGATTTTGCATTTTATTAAATAAAGGAAAATTGTTGTTGTGCATAATAATAATAATAGAATATTTGTTAGGAGGGCAGTGACTCTTGCAATTGTTAAGTATTGATTGGAGGTTTTGTACGAGATGAATGATGATGTTCAACACCTTCTGATTTCCTCTCCAATCAGTCTTGTTAATTGTCTTGCCAATGCCTAAGAGATCCACCTCCAAAGGAAAACTCCTCTAAATCTGTTTTTGAAATAATTCACGCAGGATGTTAAAGATCTACTAAAATGAAATGGTGTTTTTGGTGTTTTTAACATGTTCTTATAGCATTTCTCTCACGATTGGGACATAAATGAAGAAAATTAGGAATAAAATTGCATTTATCAATATTTCTTTATTTAAATTGTGGTGAGTCAGGAGCAGATGACAAAATGCCATTTGGCAATGCTTATAGTTGTTACGTACAAACTACAATCAACGGCTATGAGCTCCCTGCTCCACTGCATTCCAAAGCAACCACTTGCAGACATATGCAACCCTGTGCACTTTGATATTTATTGCCACTTTTGTTGCACCTGTAATGTTAGGTTGGAGGTGTGAGGGGCAGAAATGGGAGTGTAAACAGAAGGATGATGGGAAGTGAGGCCTGACTTACTCAACATCCTGCATCCTGCATCCTGCATCCAAATCAGAAGTGAATTTCTATTAAACTACTGCTGCTCTGCAGAAACTACAAAATCACAGAGGTTTTTTTTTATTTTGGCTAGATAAGACATAATTATAATTAAAAAAGGAATGGAAACGCTTTTGAAATAGCTCAAAAGATGATTGGAGTATCAAAAAGGGTCTTGCAACAGAGTTATATCAACTCAGATCTGTGTAAAAAAAATGTGACATATATATATTTTATAATTTCTTCTTTGAAGAGTATCATTGCAATAACTCTGAGGATTAAGCTCACTTTAACTTATACTATTTGCGAGAAAACTATTAATAGGAAGTAAAAATTAGTATTTCTCTGTTTTTTGCTTTAAATGTGATTCTTAATCTTAGTTCTATCCGTGTAAGAACAAGCACTCCGGCGAGCCACCCGTCGTGGCTGTTAGAACAGCAGTTACCTGGGATATTATAAGAGCCTAATCACCGACTGTGACCTGCAGGAGGCTGAAAAAGAGTGATGACATTTGTGGACTTTGCCATCTGCTCTGAGGAGAGACAGTGTGGAGAGATGTTAACTACATTTCAGTAATGAAAACGTGTTGCCTATCTCCATAGCAACTGTAGCCTCTCATTATCTGCGCTGAGGTCGGGGAAGAAGCTGATGGACAAGACTGCGAGTGTGTAAAATAAAATAAAAAAATGGAGCTAGAGAAGAGGAAGAACCGAGTGTGGGGAGGAAGAAAACCGAATGGGGTTATCCTAAAAGAATTGCTTTACCTTTTATCACCTGCTTTGTGATACTTATTCTTGTCCTGTTTCCATGGGAACAGGAAAGCGATGCTATCATCTTGGGTGTGGCACCACTAACTGTGACCTTGCATCATCAGTGTGCCACAGCAACTTCAAAGTAAAAGTCTGCAAGTGATGCCTTAGCAACTGAAATCTTCTCTTCCTATCTGAAAACATCTGGCATCCAAAAAAAAATCATGGTATAGATATATATATATATATATATATATATATACACACAGTATATGGTTTCTAAATTGGGAAACTCATGCAGAACCTCACATTGATACTGCCAGCGGACAATCATGCACCAGTTTAAGCAAACATCAAAACTGACAAACACGTAACATTAATAACCCACAGCAACTGCAGACTGAATCCATTTTTAAACATTTAGTTTCCACCCCAAGCACAGATCAGACCAAAAACCTTTTCCTTTAAATTGCTTTTTTTCATAGTTTAATTTATGACTCTGATTGACACAATGACCTGAACCTAGTTGAATACATTAAGTATTGTCAATCCAGTTTATGTAGCCTTTAGCTATAGTGTTAGTTTGTATGGCAGAAACCTGCCTGAATCTGTTCTCCCACACACTGCAGCCTCTATTCATTTCCTCCGACACACAGAAAAGTGGAGTGAGGAGAAACCAGCCAGACAAAAAGGAAAAAGACATAAGCTAGCAGAACTATAATCTGCCATGATACTAAAAGCACCGATCACTTATCCAGGCTCTTCAGCTGTTTTCCTGTGTGAGTCATCTCAAGTAATCTGAGGCATTTTCTCTCAAAGGCTATGAAAGAGTTATCCAAGGAAAAAATCCATCAAGCTTTTACCCACAACCTGGAGCTGGAGATGTAGGTATTCAAAGGCATAAAGACATATTGCTTTTCCTCTACCCGCCTCCTCCTGCACAAGGACGTGTGGCGCGCCTCTTTCACTTTATCAAGCTTAGTAGCTGTCATTCATCCCAGAAATAAAAACAACTCAATTTAAACATCCCTTCCTCCTGATCCCGAAGGAACAGCTACCCTGAAGTCACCTGCAGGGTCTGGAAAAAGGAAGCAGGAAATGAAAGTGGCTTGATTTGACTCAAATGGTTAGTTTATTTTAACAGATCAATACTAACTAAAATGAAAATCAAAGTGTAGTTAAACTGTCCACTAATCTGTAAATTAGTGATGCTTTAGCCTAATGACAAACCAGTTCCTGGAATTCTGCATAGGGCTAATTTTTTGTGCAATTAATCAGTTTATTATAACCTATAACCTATAACCTATAATTATTAAATCTAATTAACCTGTTTTTAATCTAACCTAATAATTGCTGTAAAAAAGCTTCTTTTTGAGGCATTTCCACTAAAATTCCTCGACGATGTGACACCAGAGGAAGTGAACAATTTAGATTTTGTTTCTTTGGAACAAACTTTTGCTTTACCATCTGGACAAAAACAGGCACTAAAAAGTGAACTTTTACTCTGAAATGATGGGTTGTTCCGCTGCTCATGATGATCAGCATGTATCCCACTTTCTTCTCTGCTGTGGCAAAGTGAGGTCAGTGCAGGCTCAGAAACCGTTACCACGACAACGTGACACTCAGCATATGACATAACATTTAAACCTAAAAAAAAGACCCAATAAGATTAAAGTACTTATAATTGATTTGTGTTTATTTTTTTCATAAGCGACCATGATATAAGTGGTATCATGCCCTTTGAGGCGTCCATTACCAGAAATTAATGGACTTCGTGGAAGTAACTGTTCAATCAGGCTTCCCCTTATCCTTTCATTTACGAGAGACAGTGTTACTTAATAGATAATAGTTATAGATTAAAAATCTGATGAACACGATTTTAAAAATACATCAAATTTGTCTGTAATTAAGTAGTTTGACACCCCAATTCTTCTCATCAATTTCCTTAAGTTTTTTTTTTTTTTAATATTTATGTTTTCCTCTCTTTTTAATCTGACTATATTCTACGATCATACATTTTTACAGCAAAGGGTGCTCATGTTGCTGTGTGGGGAATCCCACGCAATGCTCATCCTCAAAAAGGTTAATCAGATAGGAGGGAAAATTACAAGCTTCAGAGGTGCAGATTGTTCTGCACCAACCTTTGAAAAGATCTGCACCAACGGTTCTGATTGTTTAACTGAAGGATCCCTCTCACTGCAAGCAGATTTTCCTAAAAATAGCATAAAAAGAAAACAGATTCATGTCTGTGCAACTAGCTGAGGTGAAAAAGAATGTAACCTACAATCACATTTAGATTTTTAGTAAAACATTTTTTTTGCAATGAAAAATTTGGCTCAGAAAATTCAGCTCTTACACATCCACTCTCACCTGTTGTGCCTGCCTTTGTTGGTTTTCCCTTAAATGTTCTATTTCTGTCGGCGAGCGTCATCACATGTTGGGGGAGTGTGGGGGACGCATGTGTGAGGCTCTCTGGTGGCTGCCAGACAACTGTCTTCATTAAAAGCCAGAAGGCTGAACCACAGCTGGTTAATCAAAATTTAAACAGACCAATAAAAAGAAACTCAATGACTGCCAAGAAGTATAATGGGATCAGACATGAATATGAACAGCATAAAGACTTAAAGAAACCAGGGCGAGGAAATGCTAGTAATTATCCAGACAAGGTAAAGAAAAAGGCAGGAGGCAAAGCTGGAATCACATGATAAAGGACAGGACAATCTATTCAAACAAGTTCTTAGGTAAGACTCACTAATAAAGACACGTTACAGAATAAGAAACTTAAGGAAATCACTGGAGCAAATACTTTTCCCATGAGCTATACCACCTATAGTGGTCAATTGATCTCTGTTGGTAGTATTTCCCTAAATGAAAAATAAACAGAAAGCCAGACCTTTTATTATTAATTTATGAAATAAGCCTTCTGACAAAACTTTTTTCATAAATAAAATATTTCCTTCGGTAAATAGTCTTTAGACAGCATTAGGGTTCACTTGTATCTGAGCAAAGACCATCACACAATCCAATGAAAACCTTTTTTAACATGTTTTTGTTCCATTTTGTTAAGAAGGAGGACATATAGAAAAGAAAATCAAAATAGCATCTCTGAGTACTTCTTTATTCAATCCTTGGGAATCAGGGGCAGACGAAAAATTCCATTTGACAAAGTGTTTATTTATTAGGAAGAAAATACACTAAGAATGCCACAAGCTCCTTGCTCCACTCCATTTTAATGCATCCACTTGCAGACAAATAGATCCATGTACGTCTTTGCTTTCCTCATCAGAGCTGGAATCTGACTCAAAACTGTACGGCTGGATATTACCTGACACTTGCACCGCTAATGCTAGGTAGGAGTTGTGAGGGTCTGTAAGGTAACAGGAGAGGGTGTAAACAGATGGATGATGGAAAGTGAGGAAGGGCTTACTCTGTGCTAATAGTGCCGTCCACAACTCATGTGAATTTCTAATAACCTAGTGTTGCTCTGATTTTGGCTAAAATGGTATATTCATAGTTAAAAGACCCTTGGGAATGATTTACAATTGAATTTGAATTTGAATTTGAATTTGAATTTGAATTTGAATTTGAATTTGAATTTGAATTTGAATTTGAAATGGTTTATTTCAAGCAATCAAATAGGAATAATACACAAAAAAAACAATACAATCATCAGTTATACATTCGTACAGTAACTAATCAGACTTAGGATAATTAGACATATTAATAAATATTGCTTGAAAGGGAGTGGAAGGAAGTGAACTTATATAATCCCACCTCGTTATACTATAACCATTTTATTACATGATTTATCAATATCCGGTTCCTAGAAAGCACATGACGAAGATGAATTACTTAAATTATTTTGTAAAAAATAACTTTTAGAAATCAACATGGCAATGAAGTATCCAAAATATATGCAGATTATGTTACTTATAAAAGTCATTGATATGATTAAAAAATAATACTATATCAGTAAAATAGACTAAACAATAGATCAGAAGATGATGGGAGTGGGCGACCAAACAAAGTGGACTGTCACAAAGTGTGGGGTGAACCAAACAGAAAGCACTCTTAGAGAGGATATTCTCCTTTTTCATTTTTACTTTTTCTTTCTTTAATAATTGGTTTTGTTCGTGTAGTTAATTTGTGCAGGATTACATTTCTTGGTTTACAAATATTATAGTACTAAATGTTAAGTACAGTACTCACATGCATCACTGTATCACATGAAAGAAGCATTTTAGGCCAGGAAATGTAAATATTATTCTGTACTAATGAACAGCATTTTTCAGACGGCACTTGATTCTTTTGTGGAAAGCTAAGCTTCTTCATGTAAAATTAAACGCAGTTGTACCACAGCTGGAGATTTTCTTTCGAACAAAAAGGCTCACATGAAAGGCCTCGCATCTGAACATCATGTATGCTGCATCTGGTTTGTGATACACCCACTATTCACATTTTCCATAACACCTAAAAATAACAACAGGTACATTTTAACTGTTAATTGAAAGAGACTATTAGTATGCTTATATTTCACATTGCAGGGTATGACTGAGTCTTTTTGAAAATGACTTCATCAACCCTGCTTTTGCATCAAATTTGCATCAAGGTGATACCGTAGGTCATTCTAAACTGAGCTGCTACACACGATTTCCAGCTTGTGGTTCAAAACTGCTACGGAAAAGCCTCCAGTGTTCATTTGAGAAACAGTTTGGAACAAATCAGTCAGAGAGTTAGTGATTGGTCTCCTCATCTAATTGAATTTCACCTCAACAAGAACCTGTGGCAGTCGGCTCAAGGTCAGAACAGTTTTCCTGCAGACTCTCTCACTCGCTGCACGCCTTATAAATAATTTGCAGACATGGACAGAGTTAAAAAGAGGCCAGACTTAACAGAGATAAACAGACTTTTTGAACTGTCAAGCTGCCATACATCAACTATGCATACTGTGTGTTTCCAAAAAGAGGTTTGTTCTCAGATGCTGATGCTTTTCACTGCAGGGTTTGTTTGTTTCCTTGAGCCTCTGTTTCTCAACAGATACACGAAAGAGGTCATTTATTTCACGTTCAAGCAGCTTTACATCATCGTGGTTCTGGTTTCCTGACGTTTAAGGCACAACCTCTTAGAAATCTTCCGTTGGTTACACACACACTCCACACATTCACACTCTGAATCTGATAATGAAAGTGTCAGTGCTCCTCCAGCTGTAACCGACATAATGGGGCTAATTTTATCATCTGCTTACCATCTCCCATTATGCAATGTTCCATTTTTCTTTCAGCTGTACAGAAGTATAAAAAGTAATTTGCTTGAAGATTGTGTAGAGCTCAAAAATATATTTATAGAGGAAAAGGGAGCATGAAAAAGACAAAGCATTGGAGAAAATTTAGGATATAACTCATATATTAGTGTATTTTTCTCCTTAATTATGTTAGGTTGATTTGATGAAAAGAGCTGTGACAGCCTTGTGTTGCATTTAACATTTTATGGTTTGCAGCATAAAACGTGTCATTTTTCTTCTAAGAACGGCCATCTTCTGGCAGAAAGCAGTATGCCTTTTTTTTTGCCAAAACGGAATGAAAAAATGCTCCGATTGAATTCTTTTTGTAATGTTCTTATGAACAGCTGTCACTAGCACTGTCATGTTGCTTTCAGGGAAGCCTAGACAAGAGATGTCTTCTTCCGTTTGGTATGAAAACATTAAAAAAAAAGTGCCCAAGACGCAAGTTTCAATCAATTTTCCTTTCTCAGAAAAAAAACTGTGCAGCACTGAAAGCAGCACAAAAAGGAAGAGACAGGCATTCAAAACGGGTAGCGTTTGACCTTGCCCTGCTCATTCATTTCCTCATCACTGCCTGTGTTCATCCTTTTTTCTATCACTAACGATTCTGTTCACTTCTGCTGAAAAGGAAAGAGGTGATAGAAGCCCGAAAATGGACCTGATGAATAGACGGAAGGTGAACAGTAGGTGAAAAGGTAGAGGAGAAAGCTCTTGTTCCCTTTCAAGGCTGAGGGAAGAGATGGTGATGGGAAAAGGACCAAAGATGAAAAGAAGGAGACGAATGACGACAGGAAAAGTAGAAAGGACAAGGAAAGGAGAAAGCTGCAATGTTGGTGAAAGAAGTGCAGAAGGAATAATAATACACTAATACACAGTTATCTTAAATTCTACTTTAAAATAGCCACATGATGCTGTTATAAGGCTATAAGCTTAGTCTTAGTGTGCTCTGCAGGCATATTTACATAAAGCATGTGTGATATACAGTATTATGAATAAAAAATGTGCAGATAGATGTTCGCTCTAGAGCTGCTTCATCATTCAGAGTAAACTACCCACACTGCTATATGCATGTCCCTGTCTCGTGTTCATCCATGACAAAAATTTGTTTTACCCACAAACAGATATCATGCGGTCTCTAAATCTAAGCCTGTGTTTCCATAGCTACGTTAGCGTATTTACAATAACACCCAACTTTGTTTACCACTCGTGGAAAAAAACAGACTGATAGAGCAATGCGCACCTCTTAAAGCTGCTTTGACATGATAAAGCAAAACCAGAATTAGTCGATATATAAGGCGCTCCAGCTTATAAGGCACACTGTTGTTCTTTGAAGGGTGCAGAAAATACAGTGTAACAAAGCATATTTAACGCCCATTTGTTACTCATGTGAACCTATTTGGGGCTGTTTAAAAAAAAAATCACGTTTTTTCAGCAGACTCCTGGCCAATTTGAGCACAAAGCTGATTCAGAAACTTCATTTTGAGATGTGTTCACATACCTATTTTCTTTAAAGTACTGTAAAGAAACAGAACTTTGAAAAAATAACATGCAAAGTAAATATAAACAGTTTTTGAGCATCTTGATTAATCCAAAATGTGGTGGTGTTGCACCTTTTAAGCAGCATAACAGGGATCTTTTTTTCCATGCAGCCCCTCTGTGGCCTGCATGACCCATAAGTTCTGAATGTTTTCACATTGTCATGTCATGTTTTTTCTGATTCATAAAGCTGTCAATCTGTCAGTAAAAGTCTATTTACCTTAAAACGTATTTTTTAAGAAACTCCATATACACAAGCAATGTCCCCATAAAAACAGTATGCATAACCTAGTAGTGATGGCACGGATTGGAAGTCAACACACACGCATTCATGCATGCATGCCTGCATGCCTGCACACTCTTATCCATCAGTTGGGCCGTGTTTAGCGTTGCATCCCACGCAGTGGCCTTTCAGGCTTTTCTCAGTGCTGTTTTGAAGTGATGCTAGAGACGAGACATGGGAGGTTCTTTGAATGATTTCCTATTGAAGTAAACAAAAACTCAACACTGTTGATACCACTGAATGTAGTTACACCATTAATAACACAGCATTTGAATGGCCTTAAAATATAATTAAAAAAACAGCAACAATGCAGCAATAACCCAGTCTGCACCGTGACAAAAAAAGACCACACTAAATTCCCTAAAATATTTACTGATCATACACAAGACTCAATACTTCTTCACGTGACTCATTCCAAAAAAGAATGAGTTCAACAGCAAAACAAAACGATAAGAAACTTTCCAGAGCTGGTGATTTCCTTTGTTTCGATGCAACTATAAGGAACAGTTGTCTTGACTGACACAAAAACTGATCTTAATCCTGTAATGCTGAGAGCTGAGCCTGTGGTTGCCGTGATACCAAAATGAAAAAGTGTCAAAGCTGAAGATCACAGGGATCAATCACAACTGCTTCCCTCTAATCAAAGAGGAGATCGAGTCTTTTTATTGTTGAAATAATAATTAATAATTTGGTGACTATAACGTTGTGATGCAAATGTACAATTACTAAAACTAGCACAACTTTAAAGTGCGGAGTCATCAATGAAGATGAAAAATCCCTCACAAATATTACTTTAATAAAAATGTTTCCAATATTTTAATTTCATACTGTTCCAGTCTGATAAAAGATATTGAAATTAATTAAGAAATCCAATAAAATTAGATTGTATTTTTTTAATCAAAATTCCAAGAATAGCAGGAAAACAAAACAGTTATGCTTTAGATTGTTTTGCTGTATTTGAAAACAGTTTAAATGCAGCCTGAAGAGGAAAACAAGAATTTAGAACAGCATTACAGCTGGATCACAACGTGCTATAATTCAGTGTTTCCCAAAGTTAGCCCTTCAGAATCACAACACTGTAAGCATTCATTAGCTGCAGTAGCAAGCCTGTGCAGACAGCACTAAGCTGCATTAAGGTTCATACAAGGCCATGTAACAAGAAACTGAAAGATCAGAAAATAGGGATTCCCTTTGAATATAGTCAGCACATCTGTGAGCCTCTCCTTAATATCTCTACCTGTGGTTGTGAGGTAGAGGTCATGTGTCAAACAGACAAACCTGTCTGCACAGAACTCCAATTTCATTCTTGTTTTAAGCTGATGACTTTGTTTGTAATCCTCTTTCTCCTGTTGAGAAATTCTCACAATTTCAACAGTTCAAACTGCAATTTTCCTGTAACCCTTCTTTCTCCAGAACTGGACAGGAGTGACTTCATCTGAATCAAATTTCATAGCAAATACTAATTACTTAAATAATTACTTCTTAAGCTTGCAATCAGGGTATATTAAGAGAGTGGTTGTAATTCCTATTAGTCTAAATCTGGGCTCTACATTCACAAAGGAAAAACATGTTTAAAGGACAAAAATGAGGAATTATTTTTAATTAGTGTTATAATTAGTATTTAAAGATCCACTCAAGTGAAAATTGTGTTTTTGATGTTTTTACCATATTCTTGTGATATTTTTCTCAAGATATAACAGACACATATGGAGGGATGCAAAGACCGACGATAGATAGAAACAAAAATGCAGTAAAAGTAGATGGTAAAGAATTTTTAGAACAAGGATATAAGGATGTAATTTCACCCCAAATTTGTAAAATCATTCTTTATGTTCAGGAAAAAAACACCATATTTAAAGACGGATCAATAAAAGTATATATTTTTTAGGGGTCTCCCTGTCTTTTTATTGTAAACATTAACTTAGTGCCCCCGTACACTTTTTATTGTAAATATTGATGTGTGAATATGTCATGTTTTATTTGTATGTAACTTAAATTACATTGTCATTCTGTTTTTGTGTTGTCGCTGCAAAATCAGGTCAATGTTGTAAATGAGAAATTGTTCTAAATCGATCTGCCGAAATAAATACAGGTTCAACAATATAAATCAGAGAGGGACTTTAAGCACTAATTGTCTCTTTGCCATTTACATTTATGCATCCGATTTTTGGTGAGTCTTTTGGTAGGACTGACAGTTGTAGCTAAAGTTGCTTTACACCTCATGTAAAAAAAAAAGCAATTGTTAAATCAATAAAATGTTCAACCAATAAGTTACATCCTTTTAATAAACACTGAACGTTGTGCATCTGTGTGGATTACATCTTTTAAAGTTATGTGTTTATAAAAAATAAATATGGCAGTCCACTTAAAAAGGGAAAAAAAAAGAGTGAACGTTTAAGTTTTAGCCAAGCATGAAAGCCATCCATCCAGATAAACCAGCAGTGCTTCTTTCGCCCACCATCACCAGGACTCTAAGGACGGCTGAACGTCACAGGCTGATGAGCTCGTGTGCAGTCTCTCCCAACTTTTAATCCCTTAAGTTGAGCTGCAGAATATATATCAGCATGAAGTGTTCTAGTCGAGTGTACATAGAAGATTCTGTGTAATATGGACAAAAAATATCAGGTTTAAAAATAAAACACGTACTGTTTAGTCAACAAGTGGTTCAAATCAGACCAAAAAACATTAAAACACAGGAGTATGCAGCTCAATGGCATCAGATTAAAAAAAATCAAGATTCAGCTTACCAAAAAAATAAAACAAACTCCAAAAAAAGAGAGAAAACATAAGAATTAGACAGTAACAACCAATAAAGCACAGGCTAAAGAAAAACCACTGGGTTAAGTCACTGACAAGACTCCAGAAGGCAGCCAACAACCAAGCTGTATAAAAAAGAGATGGAGGTGAGTGAACACAGCCAAGCTGCAGGTGACAGCATCCAACCAAGCCCAGGTGTTAAACGAACTGGAGCAAAGCTATCCAATTAAAGAGAAAAGGAAAAAAAATTCAAGCTGAAAAGGGAAGCCTGAAAAAGACTGTGAAGGTCTGTGAGCTTCATTCTCATCCAAGTACAAAACCACACAGGCTTTTGTTTATTTGGAATTTGTGCATTAGCATCCTGCAAATGGAGTCAGTTTTACACCTGCAGGAAAACAAAAGTGCCGCTGCATCCGTGTCACCTTTTCTTTGCACTGTCAAAAATATCACAGCTTTAAAACGTATTCACATTCAAAAGAGAGAAGGCAAATATCAGTTATCTGGATGCTAACATGCAAACACTGTTTATATAGTATACTTGCTATACTTATATTTGTATACTTAATAAAACAAACTTCAGGTGAAGCTTACTCGTTGATTGTGGGGAAATAGTCAAAACAGTGTTGTTTTCTACAGAAAATGATAATAATAAACTTTATTTGTATAGCACCTTTCAAGACAAAAATCACAAAGGGCTTCACAGTAAAACACAGAATATAACAAAAAGAATTATATAAAAGCAATTAAAAAAGATATGCTTTAGTCTACAGATCTGAGACTGAGAGGAAGCGAGTTCCAGAGGGATGGAGCCACTGCTGCAAAGGCTCTGTCACCTTTAGCTTTTAACCAGGTTCTCCTTAAAGTATAAATAAAACACTGATCAAAAAAATTAGAGAAAGACATTTTCACAAAGGATTTTTCAGCTCTACAGTTAGAAAATTATCCAAACCTGATTATTCGAATGCAGGGAGAAAGGGTTGCTGCTGGACAAAGGCAGGTACACTCTGGACAGTTTGGCATAGCAAGAGGACACAGACATAACACAAGGACAATTTAGAATCACAAAATTAATCTATTAGCATTTTTTTATTGTTATTTTTATTGGCGTGCCTGCAGAAAATCAATGCACACACAGGTAAAGCATTCAAACTCCACACAGTAAAGGACCTAGCTGGGATTTGAACCAAGTCCTTTTAATGGTGAGGGAACCACTACACCACCATTCCATGTTCTCCAACTCATCCTGAAACTATGGGGAAAAAAACAAACAAATAAACTGCAGCACTCTGGATAAAAGAAGCAGAGAAACATTTGAAGCAGATCTTAGTTTGCAACCAGAGACCGTTTTTTTCCCTAAACATGCTCCTCACTTCAAATCTACTGCTCTGCTGGGACCTTTTCTCTTTCTGGCTAGTGCAGAGACCAATCCATGCTTTTCTCACCTGGAGCATTGATTACTGCGGTGCTCTCTCTGGCCTTTTAAAGTGAGGTTAAAGTAAGTTGCATTTCCTGCAACATGCCACTTATCGCAGCCCAAAGAAGAACCCCACAGAAAACTCTGCCCTCTGCCGCTTCGGGACTGATTTTAAGACTCTTTTACAAATCTCCTACTGCTCTCAGTCCTTCTTATCAATGCTTTTAATCTCCCAGCACTTCTTGGCTTTTTAACTGTCCTCTGAGCGATAAGAAAAATCCAGCAGAGCTCCTATTTTATCACCGTGGACCTGCCTGTAGACATGAGCAATAGAGTAACTTTTTAAAACATGTTCCATTTCAAACAATTTATTCTTGTTTGTTGACAAGTTTTGGGGGCAACAAATTTTATTTTTCATGTGAAAAGGAAAAAATCTAAAAGTTAGAAGACAAAAGTTGAGTGTGCAGAGGGCTAGGCTGTTTTACAGTTTTGAAAATGTCAAATTAGTATTCAGTTCACACACCAGCCGCAGTTGAGCCCACCTCATTACAGCAAAGTCTGTGGATTAAAGTTTCATCGTTGTAATCTCAATTTCAGTCAGCTCTCACTGTTTTTCACTTCTCATTTATTCATAGAAAGAGAAGACGGACTCTAGTCCTCATTAGACAAATACATAATAATTAATCACTCAATTTGTTCTTCCATAAAATTTTAGAGCTGTGAAAACAACATTACAAGTTATTTGCATTCAACATAAATGAGGATTAGATCAAAATCCTTTAAAAACCTTATACTTTCAAACAAAAATATGATTTTTTTTTTCCTTTTTTGTGCTGAAAATGAAAGCTCCTCCTGTAAATAAGCTTCATGGCTGCAGCTGCCTTTTGGTACTATAGTGGTGATTTCCATAAAATGCCTAGAGGGATAATTGCATAGGTGTTCCTGTGACTCTCAGTTTGATCCGTATTATCTCTCATCACACACGGTTTAATGACTGTAATGTCTGTCTAATGTACTGCTCTGTGATACGGAAATGTGAGTAGATAACACGCTGTTATTAAATTACAGGCATGTTATTTGAAAATGTGTCTGCTTTACTTTAAAATTACAAGAACATTTTATGATACGTTTGGACATTCACTGAATGTATATTTTGGAAAACATTATTGCAAAGACTAGGAAAACCCGTAAGTGGCCTAATGATCATGGGAAACAAATCTAAACTTCTTTTAGATTATAATCTTCCATTCAATTTTCATGTATGCTCTCCTAAACTGCACTGTTACATCATAAAGGCTCTAGATTAAACCTTTTGCTCCCAAAAGAAGACAGAATTATTTAAATTATTTTACATATATAGAGATAATTGGTCCCACTGTGGACAAAACCCAGTCACAACCTGCACACAGAGGCTTTGCTGTCGTCATGGCAACTGAGTGTGCCATTGATTCTCCAAATTTTGCTATTTTGTTTAAGATAAAGAAGTGACAAGAAAAAATGATGAATAAGCATCCAACTTCTGATTTATGTGACAAAACTGACACGAACTCACAGGTCACCCTAAGGCCGCGTCTTTGTTTTTTTAGCGTTTTTATTTTTCCCATCTTTTTTTTTATCTTAGATTTTATTTTATAAAAAGTCCTTTCAAGGGAAGTTGATGCTTAGTTGGACTTTAAAGACTGTTCCCTGCTGAGAAGAATCTTTGGAAACAACATGCAGCTGAGAAGAGGCATCACAGGTCAGAAACAGCCTTAATGCACGAAACTCCTTTTAAATTTCTAAAACTGTTTCCTATTTTGGCCAACAAAGCAAAAAAACCTCATTAATGTTTCATTTGGGAAGAAACAATGTACTTACGTCTGATTCTGTAGGGAAACCTGACAGAAACCGGACTTCTTTTTATAGAGCATTTTCGAAAATCAGAATTAAATGAATGTACCTGTGTTTGTAGAAGTGGAGCAAAGCATCTCATATTTATAAGTTTTGTTATCAGACATGATGCTTCCATGCTTTCTATTAACATATAATTTGACTTATTCATTAAAAAAAACACCTAATCATGTAATGTAACAAAAAAATCCTATTGTTGCTGTAACATAAGCAACCTTTAAAACTGAAGAAAATAATTAAATAATGAAAGACCCCTTTTTTGTACTACCTGAATGAACTTTATGAAGATTTATTCTCCACAGTTTCATTTAAAATGAAGTTACAAAGACAGAGTTTGGTGGGATAGGTTATCAAAATTATTTGACAAAATAATTATTATTTTAAAAAAACAAAAGCCTATACATATGAACAACAACAGATTTTTTTTTTTTTTTTACTATTTACATGTGTTTTTACATTTAGCTGGTAATAGATAGCATGTCACATTGAACACCTTGAAAACAGCCACTCTTGGCATGTTTTGCAAAACACAGTTGTTTTGTATTTTACAAAAAAAAAAAAAAAAACAATTGCCGCTTGTCCACCCTCAACTTTCCTATTTTTATGTACAGTTGACATTTTAGAAATGAGCTTGAAAGTGACACTGAAGGGTTGCACAACAGCTTAAAGGTTCACAACAACTTAAAATGTAATTTAGCCAATCACAATCAAGAAATTCTACACATTAATTTTGAAAGTTCTGGCGGCTGCATATGATTGATTTTATGAGCCTGCAGGCCACATTTGTCCTAGGGCCTGACTTTGGACATGCCGGCATTAAGGTTAACATGTGAATTTGGTAAAAAGGTTTTTTACATCCAAACTGCACTTTTACATGGGTAAAAAGAACACAGCTTTATCAACATTAACCATGACCAATATAGCATAGACATTTAATTATAGTTAAGTATTTGGTTTCAATTCTCTCTATATCTAAAAAAGAAAAAAAGAAAAAAGTAAAGGCTAACTAAATGCAAAAACCTAATATTAAATGTGACGTCAACTCAATAGAAATCAAATCTAAACCAGTAAGAAGATGATACTTGTGAAGTTTAAGTTAAAAGACAACCATCACAAAACCTTACAAAATGCCACCAAGAGGCTTTTTATTTCACGTACAGTGCAAATATGAACTTTTTCTTTGCATTTGGGTGAAATGGTGTTGGATGCTCTCAGCTCTTTGCTATACAGAGGTTTTTTTGTGTGTTTAGATTCCCAAGACTAAAATTTTGCCATGATTTGTCATACATCTCAAACAATTATTAATCAGTCAGACTTAATACCTTGACATGAAAATATGCATCAAATCACTTTGGCTCCAAAATTACCTCAATTTATCATGACAGAGAAAACATAAGGGAAATTATTTTTTATCATAGCTGAAAACAAATTCAGATATTTAATTTTAGATACAGGTGTTTAATACAAAAAGACAACAAACGACATACATATAAGTTGAGGACAATTGTTTAAGTTTTTAGTATTCAATGGGAATGTCTGCGCAAAAGGAATATATGTGTGACCTCTCAGGATTCTTGTTGCAGTCAGGAGTTTTATTTCTGTCACTCTTTCTTGCAATGAAAATGCTGAGTGCGATTAAATCACAGATATTCATGAGGCCTGCTCCAGCATATAAACCCATCATTACAAGCTGGATGGTGCAAAACAGTGCTGACAGCTCTGTCTTCACCATTTACATCTTTATATCACTGCAGGCTTTGTCACTTATGAACACCCTATTCTCTTAACTTTGTCCTCTTTTCTACCCCGAGAAAAAACACCTATAAGAAAACAAGATATGTGTCAACAAAATGTAATCAATCAACAAAACAGACTTGTTAAAATAGAGAAGAAAAAAAACAGGCTGGCATCTGATTGCAAGAAAATCTCTTGACCTGAAAAATAAATCTGGTTCCGTGGGACTAAATAAATCTCATAAGCATGCATGTTTTTGTCAGGAAATAAACCAGATCCAAGCCCTTGAAGGTGAAATAAGTTCTTTTCAGAACAGGTGCAGAATGGATTTAGTTGTTCATGCAGACTTGACACATGAGACAACACACATGAAAAAGGATTTGGAAAAGCTATAGTTTTCCCTAAATCTCCTATTATTTTATTTTTATATCAGTTTTGCAGAAAAACTGGGGTGCAAGGTGATTAAAATATTAATTATTAGATAACATTTTTCAAACAGAGCAGTAATAAGTAGTAGTAGTAGACATGTAATTATTTGAAGACTATAGGTTTTCTAGAGGAAAAAAATAAATAAATTATGTTTTAACATTTTTCAGCTGCATCACGATAAGATAAAACATCTGTGTTACAGCCGAATGAGATGAGAGCACAGATGGTCATACAGCACAGAAAATCCACTCAACCTGTCATTTTGAGGTTCTTCCCGCTGCAGCCACTGGAGAGCACTGTTGCATACATAAACAAGCGGTGTTTAGCTGCATTAAAGAATCAGTAAGGTGGGCTGCTCTGCATGTGTTCAAAGGGTGTTTCTATAAAGATGCATGTATGTAAATGTAGATTAGTGTTGATATGTGTCACTTGCATGAAAGTAAACACATAAAAACGCTTTTAAACATAAAAAAATGTTTCTTTAAATGTACTGTTTTAAAAAAAATCTATTTCACTCTAAAATAAAAAAGAACAAGCTGCATTATTGTTTTTTTTTCCTCCAATCCAATAAGATTTTTTTGTTTATCATTGGTGCCAGACCTCATATTTTTTGGTTAGATTGCACACTTGACATTTCCTACAGGTGCCTGTATTAAACTGCCCTGGCATTTGAAAGGAAAGCTATACAGTTTGCTCCTGCACGTAGCAAGACAGAGAAGATGGATCCAGATCACAAACCACTGTTTCCATGGAAACATCAATGTGGACAACAGGAGGGAATTGAGGGTTCCAGCCATTTTTTTTTAAAGTTCGCATTAATGATAAAGTAAGGATCATGTGTGTCAGCTGGAGTGATAGCCGTTGCATCAAAGTTGAATGAGGGTGTGCTTCTCTGGTAGATTTCTGCAGTTGCCTTCAGACGTGTTAAAAAGATGTCTAAAAAAGACTTATAAACGCAAGATTTTTAGTCGTGTTTGCAAAAAAAAAAAAAAAAAAAAGTGATCAACAGATTCTTAATAAAAAACAATATTTATCTATGTTGTGAGTTTATATTTTTATTTACTACTTTTTCTACTTCTGACAATTGCTTACATTTTCACCAACAAATATGTTTTTAAGTTTGGATTTTAACCCAAAAAAGAGCTGAAAGCTTATCTCTATGGAGTTTAAACATCAGATTATTTAAAAGACTGGAATGAAACATCTGATCTCTTTAGTTTCAGCTTTGAAGGATGCAGGGAAGCTGTGCAAAAACAAAGGAAATGAGGTTGCAGAGATCTTATTAGTCTGTGTTTTTCAGAGAGCAGCAGACACGCTTGTGTTATTGCATCTAATAATGTTCTGTTTTGTTGGATTTGAATTTAGCTTTAACAATGAGTGTTTAAAGACAGAAAGAAATGAAAAGAAAGTTTAAAGGTCTGAACAATAAGATTTACCGGTATTTGATTTTTATGAAATCTTTAACTGCATTTTTCATTTCTTAGTTCACCTTGTTGATACTACTTACATTGTAAATCAAATAGGTAAAACAAATTGAGTTAACTTGAATAAATATATATATATATATATTTTAAAAAAAGAAGAGTCCTGCCTAAATTAGTTCCATTTTCTCCTCATTTGAGTTAAAAGAACACAGCCTCCCCTTTACCTGATGCAGTAATTAATGAGACTGTACAGTGTGAGGAACATTAGGAAGAAGATGTGTGACAGCGGAGCTGCTCTGCTCATGAGCAACTCTTCTTGGCGTTTAAGTGTAATTAGGCCACCAATTGAGAAACATGACACCTTGAGAATTAATAGTGTTAGTAGTATAGTGTACTATGGACAGTGTTACAGTTTTTCCCAAAAATTAGACCTATTTAACCAAGCATCAAACAAAAATTTCTAACTATAGGGCACATATACAAAAGACTTACATTAATTCTTGAGTCAAAAGCTCAATTTGAGGTAAAAATTAAGACACACGCACAGCAAACACAACACACTACAGAGCAAAACACTGTACACGATTTCCAAAAATGGCTAAATGTACAAAATACTTGACTCCCAGTCAAAAGCTCACTTTCAGGTCACAATAAAGACTCAAAACTAACAAACACACAGCAAACACAACACACTACACAACAAAACACTGTTCACAAATGGCTCATAAGGAATACCTCCCCCCCCCCTCGAAAGAAAACAACAACATAAAAACAGAGTAAAATAGGATTCAGGATTGCTAGTTTTGTTTTTTTACTATAAGTCCAGGTTCACATTTACTTTACCATCTTATGTCTGTGTGGGTCAGACCACAGGACTTCATCCACATCACATACGTAAATGTTTACCCCAGCCACACAACAGGGAAAAGCTGATCTTATGTGCCTGATCCAGCCTTGACAAGACACAATTGAAACATCATGACAAGCCGTGTCCATGACTTGCAACAGGTTTTCTCAAGTGCAGGGTTGTCTCTCGTAAACCTTCCAATTGGGTTAAGGAATGGAGAACAAACTGAAAGAAAACTAATATAGGATTTGTGTTGAACCACTGTCTTTATGAATCTGACAATGTCCCAGACAACAACAAAATATTCTCTGTCATTTTCTTGTTGAATGTCCATGTGAATGTGAATTGATGCAGGTTCGTGTGGATCTGGCTCTGCTATCCATGCTCTAAAACTGTCCTTTATTCACTGCAGTTGTTTTGCAACAATTGTCTTCAGTTTTGCTCAGCTGTGTGTTGATGTAGACTGCTGGCACAGAGTGTCGGAACAGAGTTTGAGTTTTGCCACTGTGTTAACTTTTTGCATGTTGTGTGTTGTGAAGGCCAGCTGTGTTTTAAAAGTGAGAGTGTGTTCTGCAGTGAGTAGATTACAGTTTTGCAAGTTGTGTGTTAACTGCAAATCGTGTTTTAGGTTTAGACCAAAGAGTGAGGGTTTTGAGAAAGGAGTTAAAACAATTGATCGACTAGTTTGGAGAATGGCACTAAGTGTTTTAGCAATTAGGGAAAACCGCAGAAAAAAAATCAAAGAAACCTTTTTTGTTCCCTGTGAAGTTTTAAAGCTCTTGGTCGAGATTGTTCAACAGACAAAAATAACTTAAGTCTAATCTCTGCCTGTCAACCTGGACAGTAAAATAATAAAGGAGCGACTGCATCTTCAGGGGAGCGCAGGTTTGTCTAGCAGTTTCCATTGCAGCTGATATGGCCACCACAAGGGACATCATGAAAATGGAACGTAGCATTGTTGTGCTAGTCAGTGTATCGTGAAGTATTTCTAAGAATAATGGCAATTACATGCACTTTTGACATAAGGGTGATACATTTGTGTGGTGCCCTCATTCCGCGCTGGGGTTGTTAATAAGGTTAATAGATCACGAATGCTGCACGCATGGGTGGGACTGGACGCATAAGTGTTAATAGGACGCAAGCTGGAGGAGGCCCAAACAAACTGTGCTCTGATTGTCCCCCAAGGAGTGCGCACTTATCACTTCAACAGCACTAAAGGGCTCCTTGCACAGTCGGCAAGGTTTGGGGGAGCTGAAAATTTGTGAAAAATCCCTACTTCACCCTAACTTACCCTCGTGTGTGATGTATGTGTTAACTATGACCTGTCGCCTGCGGCATGTCTATCGTAATAAAAAGGTTGAATGAACATTTTCGCTCAATGGGATCACCGAGCGGTCTACAACCTTAATATTTCCTGCAGGCTACCTGTGTCTCATGTCCAGGTTTGGCCATTTTTTACCTGCAGACAGACTGTATCCACTTGGAAGAGCAGTTGTGACAAAGGCCTAACTATTATGCTTTTGTTTTCCCAAAAACTGGTCCAGGGTTTTTCCCTTGTTGTTGCAGTTACTAATACATTTATTTTGACAAATATTAATTATTTTGAGTTTCTTGGTGTTGCTGTAACTAACATATCTATTTTGTTTTTCAGCAAATGTTCTTGTTGTTTTGTCCTTGTCTGCTTTTTAATCTCTAACTACTGCAGTGAATAACTCGTCTTTGTCTTCATTTCTTTCACTGTTGCAGTTACCAACCCATCTCTTTGCAGATGTTTACAGTCATCTGCTTCCTGGTCCCTAACTGCTGCCATGACTAACTTCTCTCCTGTGTCTTTTAATAGTCCTCAATCCTTTCCAATAGTTTGTTCGTCTGTTACCAAACTCTTTGTTTGTCTTCCTGCATTTTTCATTTGTAGCTGCTTTTTTTCCTCTTCTCTCAAACCCCAGATGGGTAAGTTAGATGGTTGCTTTTGCTGATTTTGGTTTTGTTGAAGGTTTCTGTCTAAATCTTCCATTTACAGAGTTTTCCTATGCACCGTTTTCTTTTGATTGCTTAGTACGAGGATTACATTAAAAGCTCTTTGACGTAATCTGTTACTCACGTATATAAACCATTAGCATACAATTGAGATAATCTGGTTTTATTGAAACTAACTGGACTGAATTGGATTATAACATCATGATTCATAAAGCTCTGACTCATGGTTTTTGCTTTTTGTGCAGCACTGAGATTACCTTTGTTGTAAAAATTGAGTCTTTTAAGTAAACTGAATTAAATTGAATTAAATTAAGCTTTCATGCCACAAATACTGATTGCATGAAGATCACAAATGTGCTTTTTAAGTTTATCTCAGTTCCATTTATTGGATCCTTTAATCTAAAATGTTTTGTTAACATTCCTGTAAAGAAAAATTGAACCATAGTGGTTTTATTCATAAAGGAAACCATGCTGACACACTCAATTAGAAACTGCAAAGTGTGCACTTGACATGATAGAGCCTTAATAGTAAAATAAGTACTTCCTAACTATCTGCAAAATGTCATGTAAATGCGTTTTTATTTAAGACATTCAAACAAATTGTAACCATCTGAGTGAGGGGAAAAATATGCATTTGAACATGTGAGATGACACCCGATCTTTCTCCATAAAGTGTTTGTGGTCAAATTAAGATGCAACAGATGCACTTTTTTGCATCTGAAACACTGGATTCTGTATTTCATCTTTCTATTTTCTTGTCTGTTTGAACATTAGACTTGTAGAAAAATACACTTAACAGCTGAATGTTGAAGAGGGATACATTTGCACATCAAAAACCCACAAACTTCTATTTTCCATTTAGCTGGGGAGCTGATGCTGCTGATTATAACTTCAAGTCCTGAGGCTTTTTGTATAGACACTGTGAACATATAAAGATGAAGAAGCTTGTTTTTTTCCACACATAAACTGATATTTATGGAGAAATAGTTTATTCTAAATGTCCACACTTCATTAATTTGTTAGACTTTAAACACAAAAGAATGTTTTTTTTTCATGCCGTTTTGTTACCTTAGCTGTCTTTTGTTAGCCTGAGATACATTTTGCCAGGTTCAAACTGGCAGACAAGGGACAACATTGAAGCAGGAACAGCAGAGAGCAGGGTATAAGATTTACTAATTAACAAGTTGGCGTTGTGCTAAAATCTGATCCTCTGCTTAGCAAAACCCTTGTCTTTTGGCTCAACTGTCAACAACAGTGTGATGATTCACTAAACAGACAACAAGATATGTTCATAATTCTAGTTTTGTTTTCCAACCTTAAAGTCCCCACTCCAATGAAAATCATGTTGTTGTTTTTTTTTTACATGTTTTTGTGGATTTTGTTTTTTGATCGAGAACATCTATAAAGAAAATTAAAACAAAAAATGTAGTTTGAAAATGCTTTTAGCTCAGCTGAGCTGGCATTTGGATCAAACTTTACGGCTGGATAGGTCTGATAATGCTCACCTTTTTTGTTGCACCGGTAACGTTAGGTCTGGTTTGTAAGGGGCTGTAAGCTAGCGGGAGACTGTAAACAAAGGGATGATGGGAAATGAGCACAGGCTTACTCCCCGCCAACAGTCCCGCCTACAACTCAGAGGTTAATTTCTAATGAACTACTGCCGCTCTGCAGAAACTATGACCTAAAAAACAATAATTTAAAAAAAACAACAACAAAAAACAGCATAATCATAATTAAAAGTCAACTGGTAACGAATTTACAAAAGATCGAAAAATTATTAGTGGGATTTTAACTGCATAAAGTTAGCTGAAATCTGCTTAAATACTTTTGCAACAGATATTCTAGGAGAGTTTTGTCTTGGACTAACTAATTAATATCAATAGCCTCTTAAGGGGCAGGTTAAAGGTACTGATTATTCCACAGCCCAACCAACACAAGTAAGCTTAATAAAACAAACCACGTGTTCCTTGTCGATATTCGTCCAATCTGCAATCTGGCTGCACATTTCAGTGGCTGTTCTGATCAATGTTTCTGACCTGGATATGCAGCTGTGTTCCAACACTATTCCTGTCAATACACAAATTCAGTAGAGACGGTGCCCACTAACAAACCGCTAGTGATGCAGCAGCTGATCTATAAAGTTATTTTAGGAAAAAAATGAATGAAACATGGTATGAATGGTAACGATTTGGTTAAAGCAAAGTGACTATCTGATGCTAACTCCTCTTTTGGCTTCATTGTCTGTTGTGCTGTGGTGGTGAAAGTGTGTCACACAACAACAGCTTGGGTGCACAGTTGGAGGTCAGGGCAACTAGGGCAGACAATTAAAATTAGGCAAAGCCAGAGGACAAAAAAGTGTTGAACTGCGCCTGGGATGGTTCACTTGTGCGTGTCCATTTCCAACGATGGTCTCAGGCTGGAATCTGTTCAACAGAGATCACAAAAGGCTGTGCAAAGAAAAGGAGCTAAGGTGATTAATATGGCTACTTTGCAAAGAAAGCCAAAATCCAGAATGGCTTTAACTCGGCAAGATCGTGGCTCTTGCTCTTCCACCTCATCTTGTCCTGTCTTCTCTGGACCTTACAGTGACCACGAGGATCACCCTCCACTGAGACGCCAGTCTTCTCCAGTACTCAAAGATTCTCTTTCCAGCCTTCACTGCAACACCGGTCAAAGCTCAAAAGGTTCTTTACTCAGCCTCCAAGAGTCTGGTTCCCGCCGCCAAGGATCTTTGTCAAGTTTTCCAGAATCTCCCTCCAGCTTCCAGGTCTCTTTACCCAATCTTAGGCAATCAGTGTCACAGATTAGGAGGCGATCGCTAAGCAGTCTGGAAAACTCCTCCCAAAATCCCAGTGAGTGGGGCATGGGTGTCCAGACTGGTAACGGTAGCTCCAGTGATGATGATGGCAGCTGGGATACAAACAGTTGGAGCTCAGGAGCTACTTGTCTTTTAAGGACACCCATCAAAACAAAAGAGAATGAGGCTTCGGAGGACCCATCTGGAGAAACCAGCAACAATAACCAGGCCTCGTCAGCTGCCGGGTTTGAGGATGAAATTATTTATCAGAACCTCGTGTTCTCTCATCCTGCTGTTCAAGATGAAAGCAGCAATAGTTTTGCTATCAAAGTTTGTAAAGATGAAGGTAAGCCAAACATGACTTTGCCCAGGCTTGGTAAAAGCCTTTCGTCTGTGTTTTCCAGTCAGCAGGATGAAAGAGCAGAAGAAATGCGCAAGTTCTCCCAGTTTCTGAATGAGGTAACTTGCAGAGTGTTAAATTTTGAACAAAGTCCTCCTCAGCAACAATCCACCCTTCGCCATTCCTACATGTCTCCACCACCTCCGCCACCCTCGACTCCATCTTACCCTCCAATTCACTCAGCCCAAAAAAACCCTTTTTCCACACCAGTGTCAAGCTTGTGGTACAGCCCAACTAGCTCAAACCTTCAGACCATAAAGGAATGCAACTCCAAGGACATTACAAGTTCCATTCAACAGTGGAGCAAAACATTACCCAGCTGCAAGATCTTAGAGCCTGAGGAAGTCTTGAGGAAAGTAAAAGGGGGTAGTCACTCATACAAGGAGCATAACCTAGACCTTTACACGAAGATCCAAACCCAGCCCTCCACTGGGAGACTTTATCTAGAGACTGACATTGACAGAGTGAGACGGCTTGACGAGCTGGTGGCTAATGGAACCATTGGGAAAGACAATGTGCTTGGAAAAAGTTTGGAAAAAGCAAAAGAAAAGAGAACCAGGATTCCATGGGAGAGAAATGAAGACACATGGATGGAGAAAGGAAAGCAGAGGGAGAGGATAAAAGAGAATATCTGGGGGAACGAGAAAGGACAAGAAAAGTGCATTGAAAGAGGAAAACCCTCCTGGGAGGATGACAGGATTACAAAACGAGGAAGGGACAAAGAGAAAAAAGTGACACCCAAAAGTTATGGGACATCTCTTCCTAAACTGACCACCATTGAGCGGAGCAGCCCCTGCCCTGTTTTCAGCTGGCCAGAGGGATTTCCCAGAATGTCCTATAGATCTGCTTCACTGCCTCGGGCGGCCAATGTGACAGTAAGTACAACACTGCATCACTGCATTGATGCATTGAAAAACATTACATTTTAATCCTGATCATTTAATCAGAAGAAATTAAATATTTAATGGAAAAACTTTTGGGGGCAAAAAAGAAACATTTGTTCTAAATTTCTTGAATGTTTTTAAATCTTTTTCTTTATAATGGCTGCCTTCATGTTTATGGCAGAAAATGTCTCACTTGAGTCTCAAAAAAAGAGATTTAAAAGACTTGATCATCATCTAGAAATTTGAGACTCTGAGTTTTAGATATGAAGACAATTCCATCTGAAAGTCAGGAGACTCATAATCAAAAGGTGTGTGCTAAATGTATGGTTCTGCAGACAGAGAAAAACACAAATTTACTGCACTGCTACTGTTTGTTTTAAAGTACATCTACAAATAGCATTTGAGTTGGTGTGAAAGCTCATTTGAACTAACAAGTGAATGCTGATCAGCCGAAAAAATGAGGGTCTTTGTCTGCTTGCAAGTGGATTCTGGTGTGTTTACCCTGTCTGCTTGTATGAAGCAGACTAGACAGCGAATCTAAGAAAGAAAGTAGAACAAAAGTACAGGGAAAAAAGAATAATCTAGCAAATGTTCTAATGGGAAGACAGACTGTGAGGTGAGAAGATCATACATGGTAAATGGTGTATACTTATATAGCGCATTCTACCTTCTTTCGAAGGCCCAAAGCGCTTTACAGTCACAGTCCCATTCACCCATGCACACACATTCACACTCTGGTGGCGGCTCCGCTGCCGAACACTGGCGCCAACCTCCCACCAGAGGCAAGTTGGGGTTCAGTGTCTTGCCCAAGGACACTTCGACTCATGGGCGTGCAAGGCGGGAATCAAACTTGCAATCTTACGATCATGGGTCGACCGCCCTACCGCTGCACCACGGCCGCCCAATTGATTCCTCCTAAACTTTGGACTTGACTTGCCTTGGACATGTAAAAATAGATTTTAAACTTGACTTGGACCTGTAAAAGTATTTCTAGGCATTTTGTAACCTAAAATATGTATTTATATATAGGCTTATTTAAAGAATTTCACAGAAGGACAACTTTAGTATTTAACTGATCAAAAAGCCTAAATTTGATTAAAATGAGCATTTTTCTGTTTTGTTTTTACAAGGATTTGTGGAAATTAGTATTCATAAAGAGAAGTAAACATCCATAAAGTACAATGAAATGAAAGAACGACATAGAACGGCTGGATAACACATCATTTACAGTTGGCTTTATAACTTTTGAGGTTTTGAGGAATCCAGAAACTCTACTACAGAGGAAACACAGATCTGTTAACATGAATGATCAGGCCAGCAGAAAATTAATGTTTGCAGCTGTAAATGTGATCAATCTGGTTTACTTGAACAGAAGAAAGCACGTTTAATCAAAGAGAATGTTGCTTTTTTGATATTGCATAGTTAAGTGGATGAATGATGATGCCCCATGTGTGATAAATAAGTTGAATGTAGAGATTTCAATGGTATCCTGTAATTTTGATCAGAATTTATTCAAAGCAGTTATTTTTTATGGCATTTGAATAAGGCATGAATCATTTATGCAGGGTATATGACTTAATTGTATGTGACAAATCCAAATGTAAAAGATGATAGAGACTGAAACCATTGTTATATGGCAAAATATAAGGAAGAAGCTGCAAGATTTTTCTAAAATACATGCAAAACATATCACTTGTGCTCGCTTTTTTCAAAAAATGATGTCAAATCATAGCTAGGTTTGAACTTTGAATAGATCTTGTGGCATTAAATGTGCACTTTCTTAGCTTGAAGGATCTGAAAGGGCTCTCAAGCATTTGCATCTGTATGGCCTCTAAACATTCAATATAGACACAGCAATCAGAAAGTAAAGGTTCTTGCTAGCAGTTTTATATTCACTTATCCACTTACATTAATGTCTTTTTTGCTCCGAGTAAAAAATGCTTTTTTTTTCCGCCCTGCTGCATGCTGTATGAAAATAACTTAAACATTTCCAATATCTTCTTGAATGTGCAGCTTTTGCATTGAAGGCCACTGTGACTCTAACCTGCATCAATATATGCAAACACTGAAGTACATATGTGAGGATTTTTTTTCTCTTTTATAAGCTCATTTGGTGAAGATGGGGGGGGTTTGGACTGCAGGTTCTTTACTAAAATTAATTCCCCTGGACCTCTGCTCTCCCGCACTAGCACAGCTGATATGTGAATTATAAAGATAACATTTGGCATACTAGAAAAAAAACCTACTGCGCTGCAATCCTTCATACTATTATTGATTAGGTCATCAGACTGCCAAGGAGGGTGTTTCTTACGAGAAAGCAAACAGAGATGTAAAATTTTAGCAGCAGGTTAAAGTTGGTATTAACGCTTTCAAAATAAATGTCACAAATCTAGGAGCCATCGAAAAACATACTGAAAAAATATGCCACTTTGAAAAAAAAGAAGGTAAACTGACTGTGAAAAATGCAACACTAGAAAAGTACGTATTTTATTGCACAGCTTTTTTTGGGTTGGAAAATGACAGAATTGGTGTTTGATCAGGCTCCGCAAGAAATAGGCAAAACACATTCTTGGCGAAGTATTCTGTCACAAAACAGGCAGACGGCTGGTTCCCATTGCAGGAGGTGAAGCTAAAAGTTCACAACGCCAAATCAGGGTCAGGAAATCAGAAGATCAGGTCTGGATATAACGCTCAGTAATGCAGGCAGAGTGGCACAAACAATACTTTGCACCGAGTGAGGCTCAGTGCAGTGCTTACACTGTGATGGATTGCAAATAAATAGTCAGGTGTGTGGCATTCAGAAAATGTGCGCCTTGGATGCTGGGAGATGAGGTGCACTCAGAACTCTGGAGACGGTTTCCGCTGGTGACCAGAGGGGGAGATGGATCTCTGATTTTTGACGCTATAGTTGGAAAGCATGAAGATTTGACAGAATATTTACCCTAAGAGTGTCAGTGAGTGTCTTTTTCTCTCCTCAACACCCAGGAAATGTACAATCAAACAAGAAACTTAAAAAACTTAAAGCTGTAGCGTATTTCCACAAACCATTCAGTAACATCAAGGTGAGAGGTTTCTGGCACAGATTGATACCCTGATCAATTGTTTGTACCTTAAAGAACTATTTTTCTTTGTTGTTGTTTTTTTAAGTGAATACATTTGATGTAATGTTGCTGCATAAAAAGGAAACAATTGGAACTGCGTTTCAACAAAATGCACCAACATGAATCAGCTGTTCTCTAGTGGTACGCTCCTGCGGCTTTTGCTTTATCACAGTTATTTAATATGATTCAGTAAATGAATTCACATCTCTGATAGCTTATTTTTATTCAGTCAGAACCTTGAAGGAATTTCGATCCTCTCAACCTCCCACTCTCTCCAGGCTTTCCCCTCTGCATACGGGGAGGCTGGAATGAAGGGATGGATGGAGGGGATTACTGAGCATTGTCTCATTCAGTAGGTGTATGAGTCATCCTGCTGTATCATTCTCAGGGTTTGTAACACCCTCACGAGGCAGTGAAGGGCAGCATGCACACGCCTATAAACACACACTGCTGTCCAATAAACTGTATGACAGGGCTGTACAAGCGTGACATTCATGACTAAACCTTAATGAATCCTCCACAATAAATCCCGCGGCAGGCATGCAACATGTGAACACACAAACACCAGCACTCGCACAGCCAAATAAGGAAACCGGACTTCTGTGAAGTTGTCGATTGTGTTTCGTGAGTGTGCCTCTATGAGCCGCAGTGTTCAAGAAACTACCCTGGGTAATCGGTTCTGGACTGAAGAATTAAGCCTAAGTGAAAATGTAAATGACGAATCCCCTGTGAAACTCTTGCCATGCATAATGCATGTGTAACAAACAAATGCATGCAAACAAGGATCTGCTTCCCCACTCACCTCCTTTCTCCTGCTTACAAACCATGATGCAGTAACGCAACATTAAAACAAGCTGATATGTACACTCACTTTTGAGTAAACATTACACTCCCACCCCTCGTTTCCAGTTTTTGTGCAAAATGGCTACAACAACACAAACTATGCTAACGTGGACTTCGTTTTCCTAACATGTGAGGCTTTTTCTATAAATTTGCATTCAGAATTTCAATGTGTTTACATTTTTTCCTCCATCCTTGTGCATCCTTGTTTCTGTTCCTCCTCTTTCAGAAACTTAAGCTTGCTTTTTACCCTTTGGCACTTTCCCTGAATTTCTGCAGCACGCAGCATTTTTCTTTTGCGCTGTTAATCTGTCATGTCTTCATGCTCCGCTCCCTTCCATCTCTCACGTAATGCTCTGATAACAGAGAGTTGCAAATAATGGATATATTTGTTTGCTGAGACATATCCACTCAGAAGGCTTGTTAAACAGCAGATAAGAGGTGCTCCACTTTGCGCAGCAGCGGCGGTGGCAGATGAATCTGTTTGATAAATATGTCTAATCATTTATCCTCTTTTCCTCTCTTTCAACCAGAATACGGATGGAGAGATGCGACATGACACCAGGTTAGCTTCTTTCACCTCCTTTTCTCATGGCCGTCACACCTACACCGCACCTTTCCTCCTCTCCTTCTCTCCATCACTCCCTCTACCCCTCCTCTTCCTATACACACTTCCTCCTTCTCCATTCAGTTTGCAGCCCCCCCTCTCTCATTTTATCCCTCTCCCTGCCTGCCAGCCTGTCTCCAGTCAGAGCTGGAGGAGTCTGCTGTTTTGAAATGCATGCTGCTCTGAGGGGACGCATAGCCTCATTGAATGTAGTGATCTTATCTGCTGAAAATGAGACGAAAAGCATATAAACGGTAAGGAAAAAAATATATATAGCAGAGAAGTGCATGCCTGGATTTAGTACGGGTTCTGAGATGAATGAGTGCTGCTGCTTGTGAAGACAATGATTGTTTGGAGAGCTTTGCTGAGGCTGCTGTGACTTCTTGTCCATGTGTTGCATTATTACAGTGTGTGGATGGGGGGAAAAAAGGGGATGGGTGGTCAGCTAACCATTCAACAGTACAGCACGACAGGATAATATGAAGGAGCACGCTTGAGTAAACTGAAGCCTTTCTGGTTGTTACTGCAGCAGCAGTGAGGCTGCTTTCTATTGGAGAAAATCTGCAGCTGCAATTGATTTGTTTATTTCTTCTGCTAAAATAAATTAGTCGTCATTTGGATTTTCGTTGTGTGGGAATAATAGAGAACCCAGTATTTCCATAGCCTGCAATTAAGTCCATATTTCACAGGCAAGACAATACCTCAGAGAGCCAATTATGGCAGGACAGGCACGTTATGAGAAAAAAGTCGCTCTCATCAAAGCAAACTCTTGAAGTTGCACAGATCATGGAGAAAAAAAGACAAAGGAGAATCTATGGATGTATGAGGAGAAAGTTTTGTTTTATTTCACAAAGAACTTTTTTGTTTTGTTTTAGTTGATCAACAAACCCACAATTATATTGTTTTTGCTTCTATTTGTAGATCAAATTAAAAATAAAAGTGAAAGTGTTGATTTTTACTCTTTACTTCTTGAACAAATGTTTGAGATTTTTGAATGGTGTCAAAACTTCTACCATTGAGAAAGATTCTAAATTTGATTTGATAAAATGAAAAAGAATGACAAAAAGCATAGAGAAGCAAAACACTGGTATTTTGAGCTTTGCTTTCAGTTATTGCCTTACTTTTTTGAAGCTGGAAAGACGTTTTACCTCAAATCATAAAGGTTTTTAGGTTTTATTGTAGATTAAACGTCTAAACAATATTTTTTTAAATAATAATTAACTGATTTTAACTATTTAAAAGTTGAATTATTTTGAATAATCGTCATTTAAGTTGTGACCATCTTCAGAGGACCAATTTGGGTTTTCATTCCTGCTTTTTTAAAAAGTTTTTATGCAAATCAGGTCAATAATTTTAAAGTATATAATTCCCTTACTGCTAAACCGGGTATGGGACTTTAATAAGCAACACTTAAAGTGAGAAAAAAATTAAATTTAAAAAAAAAACATGGACAAGAAGCAGGGGTGCCACCAGGGGGTAGCTAGGGGTTGCTAAAGCAACTGCAATATTTGGCAAAGCAACCCCTTAGCATCCCAACATATATAAAAGCCTAAATCTAATGCTTTATTTAAAAACAATTGGTTGCATAAAATCATATTACTTGTCAACTCTTTCTATTTAACATTTATTTCATGTTTTGTTTATTTTGTGTTAAAATGTGAGATAAAACTGCACTGAAAAGACAGATGTTGAGGTACGCAATACCACTGTCTCAACACAGAGGGCGCTTGTGAGCTCGCATTTGTTCTTCAATTGTTACTCAAAGTTTATTTAAAAAGAGCCAGTATTTTCAACTACCCCTGGCTGCAGTGTGCATACCGAGGTGTGGCTCAACGTGGGTGGGATTTAACGCGTAGCGCTCCACTACTTCCTCCTTTTTTTCTGCCTCTGCATTCCCTGCTTCTGCTCGGGGACGAAGACACCACCTTCCTCTGCCTCAGCACATTCGCAGACTAAGCAAGTCAATGGACAGGATGTCGTTCATGACATAAATAAACCCTGGAGATGATCGCGTTGTCTGAAATGTATAAACGGCACTCAGAAGTTTATTGCAGTCGCAGCCAAATCTAAACAACAGTAGTATGAGCTAAACGTGTGATTGCGGATACGATTGTTTCAGATTACCGATCGCTTGGCTTCAAGCAAACGACAACTTCTTCCAGGGAGTCATTTTTTTTAACTGTCCTTCACCCTTTTTTTTTTTTGTTTTACTTTTTTTCTCGTCAAGCCGCTCATTATTGGTCAATACGTGTTTGTGCTTAGCAAGAGAGGGGTACAAAAGCTCGTTCCACGCACAGCAGCGAGTGAATGGAATAGAGCGCCAGGTTCAATAAAAAGTCTAGAAGAGACAACATCAACAAAAAAAACCTACAGAAATGTGTGACACTAGAAAAATAAGCAAAATCTGGAACTACTTCACTTTAACTGGTAATGTGAAAAGAGAACTTAGAGTTTGCAAGAAAACAATCCCATCTAGAACTGGCTCCACAACCAACCTGCACCTGAGAACTGATCAGTACTGACTAAAGAAACCAGATCAGCTACACAAAAATGAGACACTCAGTATTTTTGAATGCCAACCTTAACTGTGAGGATAAATCACATGCAGTGGGCGTGCCTCAATGCGTTTAACTCTGCCCGCGTTGAGGCACGCCTTGGTCTGAAAACTGCAGCCAGCGGCTTCTCAGTATGTTTTGCTTTGACTCACTGCAAAAATGGCGGATGTAATCTCATTAAAAATAATTTAAAGGTGGATTTTTATTCAAAACATGAAGTAATAAGGAATGGATGACCAATGCTTCTATAACTAAAAGAAGATAAGGAGGACTTTTAATGTTAAAGTCGCTGAGAGTTTTGTCCAGAAGAAGAGAGCAATGGACTTCATTTACAGGTAAAGGTTTGCCCTGTGTGTTTGTGTGTGTGTGTGCGTGCGTGCGAGAGCATCCTCCACGGCACTGTGTTATAGTCTGTATTATTCACATTGGGTTTTCTTTGGGCTTCAGAATTCATGAAAAGTAAACCTTCACTTTTCTGATTTTCTTCTACACATTGATCAATAGGATCAATGTCTAGCTAAAAGCAAATGTTATGGTAACAGGGTTAGATTCATGTTGCGGCAGACATGGATAATTGTTTGAAATTGCATAGTAAAACAAATGTTCACATAGTGGAGGTTTAGTTTAAACTTTTCTTTAAATTTTGATTTGGACATCAGGAGGGGGACAAGGGGAAATGGCATTTTAGGGGGCACTGCAGACTGGTTTGTTATTTTCAAAACTAATTTTAAGCACTTTTTTCTCTTAGTTTTATAGATTTGGTCTCAAGACATGTAAATCTAGCTGAAAACTATGCTTTTGTATGTTGTTTGTGTATAATTGATGGGTAGTGCATAAAATGTGCTCCAATTATGAAATGACCTGTTCAGGCCGTCCCCGTTACTTTCCTTCTTGGAAATGTAATTTTACGTAAACATGAATAAGCAACTCCTTAACAACCCCTAAGCTACTGTTCAATCCTTTTCCTTGTAGCCACATCATCACACATGTGCCAACTGAAGTGATTTATGTCATTGGGAGCACACTGAAGCTTGCTCTGTAAAACTGAACTAAAACCCTTCAAAGCAGAACACAAAGACAATAATGACTGTTTAAAAAAAATCAATCTTTTTGATATTTAGTACATATGAATAAAGAGCTGTGTAATTCCTCTTCTCCATCTTCTTTTAATTTTCTACCTCAAAGCGCATAGATTGTGCCAACAGCTGTTCTTCTTATATTCTGCTTTATTAATGCATTCCTCGTCAGGTGATTTGTGGCGCCTGGCAAAGTCCTGATCGACTGCATTACAACTGTCAAAATAAGGACAAAGTGTGCTCTACGTAAAAAGAAAAAAAAACTGGTTGATAAGAAGCCTCCCACCTCAGAGGGTCCTTTGTACTTTTTCTGTCAATGACAACATTCTCCGTGCCCCATCTCAATTTTTTTCATTGAATTCAGTGACTTGACAAGTATGAAGTCCTTGTGAAAATACAGTCGCCAAAAAAAGCAAGGACCCAGAGGTGACTAATTTCAAAGAATCTGAAAAAAGTCAGGATGCCTTTTTAAATGTTTTTTCCCGCTTTCATCGTCTACAGTTCAGTTTTCCTAAGCACTCCATCACGCTTTTGTACTTCACTCAACTTTTTGGAGGAATGTGCCTTTGTTGCTTCTCCTTTGCATCCATATAAAGCAGACACGCACCCCCCCCCCCAAAGGCAGCTGTCTCCCTTCAGGTTAGCCCGAAGCGCTTTACCACCTCCTCATTCCCTCATTGTTCTGCCTAATTATTTCCAAGTCGGTAAGATCGGGGATTTATGCAGGTGGCGTTTGAGAAGGCAGGCTACTGCAGCATCTGGAGGATGATGTGGAGGTGCTCACTCAGCTTTGTCTTTGAGCAGGCACGTGTCTTTGCTCTCTGATGTAGGTACCTGTGAATCACGTGCATAAATATTAATGCTCCTTCTCGCTTTGACTCCCCACCTTGTTGCTGTTGGAGGTACGCCTGTCCTTCTACACCCGGCGTGCAAACAAATCCTTCCAAATGAACACATGACTACCACCTGTCACCACAATTAAGTCTGGATGTTTTCTTTTCATGCTCTCAAAAATGTCCTTTTTGGCCCCCCATGTTCCCTTTACTTCTGCGTTTTGTTAGGTTTCAGTTGGGTTAACTATCCAGCATTCTCACTAGCTACATGTTGCACTATCTGTGGACATATTGCACACATTACGCCTCAATAAATACTTCATTGCACCCTGGAGGGCCATGCATGCTGCTGTATGTTCAGCCTACAAGCACCTCTTTCCGTGTAACGCTTGATGGATTTCCAGATGTCCTATTTAGGCTTCAGCCATAAAGAGAGAATAATTACAGAAGGACTTTTGTGTTAAGACAAAATGTCTTTATGTTCTGCAGTTATGTGCTTTTAAATTGAGATATTTTTATGCTTCAGCGGTTAAACATCTATGTGATCCGTGAAATCATAATAAAATCTCTTTTTACTTTAGATTTCTTTAAAGCACGTTATGACATTTATCTTCATCCAATGATTATAGGCAGTAGGATTTCAGCAATATATTTGATGTTGCTGTACAAAAGTACTAACAAAAGTATTAATCTTTTATATCATTTTATTTTGAAAACTGCTTTGTGAAGATGTGTATTTTTTTAGACTATACTTTTGGTTTTCTGAAGTGTCTATTTCTTAGGTTGCTTAAAAAAAGAGCATAATTTCTCCTTTATTTATCAAAATGTCACCTATTTACAAGTCAGTTCATAGTTCTTAAATCTTGGTCATAATTCTGGTCATGCAGGTGGGTCAGAGAAAGGCGAGGCAGAAGATCAGAAAAAGATTTTCTGTTTAACTCATGACATTAAGATGGAATTAACTGATATATAAGAAGTTCAACTCCATCTAAAAAACGTACAAAAGGAAAAACATCATAAAACGGCAGCTATCAAACCCTACATGACTATCTCGAAAATAATGTTTTTTTAATGGTTGAATGTTGCAGATTTGTAATTACATTTACTCTTATTGCAGCTGTTGTTCCTTCTGTTAAGTCTAGCTTTATTTTAGATCCTTCTTCAGATAAACATTTGACAATTACAATTTCTTGCTTAAAGACGCTTAAAGGAAAGCTTCTGATCTATTGTGAAATCCTTCCCAGTTTTCTTTTAAATATGATAGTACTGTATTTAGCCAAAATTAATTAAAAACGTGTCGTTTTCTGGGACATAGTTTTTGATGAGCGGCAGGAGTTCTTAAGAAATTTGCCTCTTGGTTGTGGGCAGGACTGTAGGTACAAAGAAACTCTGCCGACCTTCCCCTCCTTTTTGGTGAGACCCCCTCACATCCCCAACCAGTGAAACACAAATGGCAAGCATTACTGGAAGTATCACCATGGAGCTTGTGCCCCACCCAGTGTATTTCCTACATAACAAATCAGCTCTTTTTCAAACAGAATTGTTTATGTCTGCTCCTGATTCACAATAATTTGAATAAAGAAATACTCAGAAATGCCGTTTTAAGCTTACATTTTTTAATGTATGTCCTCCATCATCAGACAAATGCCACCAGAACATGTTAAAAACACCAAAAACATGATTTTCATCAAATTGGGTCTTTTAGAACCCAATTTTCTGCAGAGCTTGTTTTTCTTAAGCTGCTATGAACACTAGAGAGTTTTCCAGAAAGCACTAAGGCTTTTGAAGAGTCTAGAATGTAAACGTCAGAACCAGAACTTGGTCTGATTTAAAGCAGGAATCAGAGATATCAGGACATCAAGCTATTGTCGGAACATAAACAGTTATCCTGCTTTATAACAGCAGAAGTATATGAGGTGCAGACAAATGTAAATGTTCTATGTGATTTATTTTATTTCTGTTAGCATCTGTAATTTGAAATTCTTGATTTGAGTTGAGGTAATATTACAACAAATAGTGTTAGAAAAAAAAAGCATTTTGCAAGTGCTTTAATGACTGAAAGTGTAGCCTTAAGATGAAAATTGAAACTCTAAAATGTTTAATGTTTTTATTTTATTTCTTAAAAAGCTATAAAGTATAACTTCCTATCTCTGATCAGAGCAAAAGCACAAGTATTTCATCACTACGTTGTCATAGCAACCACAGCAAGGTCTGAATTCCTCTTACACAAAACTTTAACAATCAACATATTTATAGTCAGAATACACAGACTTGCAAGGTCAGCTGTAGGAGCTTTCCCTTCTACATCCGATTTTCTCCGTCTGTAATTGTAGTTTATTCAAAATGTTGGGGATGAGTAAACAACTACATTTTTGAATCATCATTTTATTTATTTTTGCTGCAAATAAACAGAAGGACAGATGGATAGGACATTTGATCAATAAATAGATAAGCAACAATACAAACGTTTTTTAATCTGGATCAAAATGGTACAAATAAAAAGAAAAAACTAAGGAATCTGTCAGTTTTGCTTTTGCTTATAAAGAAATAACATTTACCGAAGCTCTAGTTGATTTTAAGAATATTTTTATAAAGAAAAACAGTGGATTTTGAACCTGAACTCAACCTGTTTTTACTAGTTTATATTTCTTTCCTATGACCTAAAAAGAAAAGAAAAGAAAATTGAAAAAAAAGCAGGACATGATACAAAGTTTTGTATTAAAGCTTTTTTTTCTCTGGGGGGATGTTTTCAAAGAGTGGGGCAGGCCTCCGAGGAGGTCTCTAAATTCTTTCAGGGGAGGTTCAATGAATGGAGTTGAGGAAATGTTGCATTACTTATGAAAAGAACAAAATGCTTTAAAAGCTCAGATGCATCAGTTCAGAAGAAATTTGGTTTTTTTTTTTTGTTTTTTGTTTTTTTGCCAAACCCCAAAACATCTATTATAGTTGGAATTTCAGTCAGCCATGTGTGGGTATCTTGCATGGCATGTGTACGAAGAAAGAGCACAATCTTTACTCCATATGGAACAAGGATCGTGCAAATAATGTGCACTGTTTCGATTTGCTTTGTTCTTAGTCCTGAAGAAGGCTTACTGACTCCAACATGAAGGATGCTGCTGCTGCTGCTGGCCGTTTGGGCTTTCCAGAAAATGTTCCTGTTACAATGCATATTTTATGTACATCAGCTGTTAATCTTTGACAGAATTATTGAGCAGCATAAGAAAAATATGAAGCTTCTGTTTTAGTTTGAAAACTCATGATGGTTGTTGCAAGCTACAGGAGATGCAAATAAAAAAAATGACTAACTGGACTTAGAAAAAGTAAAATAACCGATCTAACTGTGTGTGCCTCATTTCTTATACTCGAAATTCTTAATAAATCGCATCTGACGCAAATATGGAAAGGGACTGGTTTATTAAGCAAACGGAAAATGACTAGACCTGAAATGTGAACCAATAGTTTTCAAATCCTGAAGTGTCACGTTACACACAAGATTCACAAATATGAAGAAATTATCAACATGAAAGGCGGACCAAGTACAGTTATTTAACTCCCTCCGTGTACTTTGCTAAAGCCTGTGATATTGGAGGAGTAGAATAGAGAACACCTCTTAGATGAAATCTCAATGGTAAATATTCTTTCTGTGTGCTACGTGTCTTAATTCAGCAAAGTGTGCTGAACTTTGCTAAAATATGACAAAGAAGAAATCTTATGAATGGATTTTGTGGCATAACAGACCTTCAAAACTGGATTAAACTGCCCCAGAGAACTGATCTCTGCTACTAAGAGATCCTTCAGTGGTTTAATTCATTCTCAGGAAGTTTGGGTTTCATGTAGGTTGAAGTTTTGGCTGGAAGGACAGACAGTGACCTTTCAAATACTATATTTTTCATTGAATCTAATGATCCATCTTGTAGTTTTCATTACTAATGACATTTAGAAACAAATGAGCTTATTGGAGCTCAGTTTGATTCCCATAGGTTAGTTCTGTATTAGGTACAATTGCAAAACAATTTTCCCCTTAGGGTACATTTACAGAGAGAACAAATAATGCAAGCAAAGACTGTCCAGTTCTACCCCCTCAAGATGTGTTCATTTCAATAACACAATAAGGCAGGGGTCGGGAACCTTTTTGGCCGAGAGAGCCATAAACGCCACATATTTTTAAATGTAATTTAGAAAGAGCCATACAATAATGTAGCGTCCCTTTCCCACACTGAGGCACGGAGACTTAACCTCTTTTAAGGTTCTTTATTCTGGTTACTGCAGACCGCAACAAACACCGACCAATTAATTCATCAACTCCTGGATCTCTCCCGCTGAGACGAGAGCGCTTCTCCCACTTTATATTCCCCCCTCCCGCTCCAGTCCTCCCATTTCCCTTATTCGGCCCATAGCTGAACCCCATTGGTCCAAACTACCTAACAACAGGCTGAGCGACAGAACTGAGAGCCAATCAGATCTCTGCTTGATGCATTAATGAACTCCAGAACTTTTAACGCGGCCCAACAGCGGACCCAACTCAGTCTGTGACTATATGTTTAAAACTAAAAATAGACGTGAATGTGAGCATTTGATGTAATTTCAACATTTTTAAAGTACAATAAGTCTGTGGATTCTTTTTAATAACATCGTTATGCTGTTGCTGATAAATGATGAGTATTTTTCGTGGTGGTTTTGCTGATGGTCTAGTCTGGTTGATACGTGGTGAGTTTCAGCTTCATGCAGGCGTTGAGACTTTAAACGTGATCGCAGGTCTGAATGTTCTGTAGATGTGACAAAGACTCACATGCAGACGTGGAGCCAAACACACACTCACACACTGCAGTGAGTGACGGGCAGCGTGTTTCACGTTATTACAATCCCTGTGCGATTCACCTGCTGCCTGTGAGGAAGAAAGCAGAGGGTGGGGGGCACCCCCACCCTCTGCTTTCTTCCTCACATCCCGTCCCCTCATCTGCGCGCTCTCTCTCAGAGACGGGAGCGCGCAGGTTTAGGCACGGCAATTAATAGGTTTCCTGCTGGAATAAACTCTGTGAAATAGTAGATAATAGTAAATTGATAATGCTGGCGCAGATTTTTCTCTCCAAGCACCGCTACTACTGCGCGCCCCTCTGGCATCGCAGCGCACGAGAATGACTGGTCTAATGAAAAAAAAAATGGTATAAATAAAGATTTGTCTGCGAGCCATACGTGACCATCAAAAGAGCCATATGTGGCTCGCGAGCCATAGGTTCCCGACCCCTGCAATAAGGGTTCACTGTTATGAAGTACAATTGATACAAGTTCAAAAGATCACATCAAACCAGCAAAAGAGAAACAACTTTCAAAAATGCACAGGCTAAATCATGCAGTTTAAAGCTACTTCAGATAGATTTGCCATAAACAACATTCCTTTATTTGACAGTTAAAAAAGCAAACAGACATTGTAGACCATTTCGTTTAGCTCTTTTTTTACACCTCGTGGCTAACAGGAGGCATGTAGGAGGATTTGATGGAAGTCAAACTTGCCTTTTAGATTGGCTTAGAAAAACATCTTCTTGCTCATCTTCATACTAAGTTTTGTTGTGTTCTCTTTTTGTTGCATGATCATGCCCAATTATTGTGTTTCTGTTCAGGAAAAATAAACCACATCCACTGCTGCCTGGTATAAAAATCCTTCACCTCTCACTTTTTGGGTATTTAAATAAATCTGAGAAGTTGTTGGGTTACTTTTAAGCATATCAACAGACAGTTCTGGATTTCTTTGGTTAAGTCTTGAAAGACTCACTCCAATCATCTTTTGATCTCTTGCAAAAGTGTTATCCGTGGTCCGTTTTAATTACGATGATGATGTTTTAAGCCAAAATTAAAAAAAAAAAACTGTTGTTTTCTAGGACAAAGTTTCCGCAAAGCAGCAAATGTTCATTAGAAATTCACCTCTAAGTTGTGGATGGGACTGCTGGAAGCAGAGTAAGCCTGCCCCCCTTCCCATCACCTATAACTGAGAGCCATCTGTTTGCACACTATCCTGCCAACTTACAGCCCCTCACACCCCAACTTAATATTACCGTTAAGTCGGTGCAACAAAAATGGTGATCAATATCGGAGCTATCCAGCCGAACAGTTCTGAGCCAGACGTCAGGTCAGACGAGGAAAGCAAAGATGTACATGGATCTAGTCGTGTACAAGTGGATGCATCATAATGGAGCAGAGGAGGGAGCTTGTGCCCGCCGATTGGAGCTTCTTCCTTACTGCTACAAGCTTTTTAAACTGCATTTTTTTGCCTGCTACTATTTCAGAATGATTGGAATAGAAAACAAACCAAAAACAAACACTCAGAGATGAAATTTTAAGCTCAATTTTCTTAATATATGTCCTCCATCATGAGAAAAATGCCACAAGAAGTTGTTAAAACACCAAAATCAGGATTTTCATTAAATATGTGTCTTTCTCCATCCGGGGCTGTGTCTTTGGCTTGAAAGATCCGTTCTCATTCCATTTGTCTGGTCAGATACAAGCTGCTAAACAAGAGTCGTGATGCATTTTTAAGTATGCAAAGTCACAGTTTTGCTTTTGCTGAAGCCATTATTTGTGAGGTTGAATAAGTGGTTCTTTCCATAAATCTAGACCACAGAAAGCAACAACCAAATAGACTAAAGCTGACAAAGCAATTAAAGTGATTAAAACAAAAAGCAATATGTGTCTAATTTTAGCAGAAGTGTTGTTCATCAGAATTTGCTTTCAAGTTCTGCTTGAAGAGCACGCCTTTTTCTGATGCAAGACTATAGAAAGCGAGCAGCCTCCTCCTCAACCAGCAGCTGGAGGAAAAATTCTGTGAATTAAGCCACCAAAGCAAAAATTGGGGTAATGGGTACAATAACCAACACAGTTTGCTGCCTTAATGTCACACGTTTTTGGCATTTTGTCAGAGCACAAAAAAGATGCCAGTCATGCATTTTCCCAATAAAAGCCAACCTGAAATCTTATATAGTCTAGCATGGTAAACTAAAGTTCCACCACTTCCTTAATATTTAATCGTTTAATGACACTGTGCACATAAAACAACAGTATATGTTGCCAAAATACTTACAATATATCGTAGTGGCAGATGGTATTTTAACAAGTTTGCGTCCAGGAAAAAGTTTTATTTGCAAAGAAAAACAGCTGGAGACAAATTTACCTAAAAATGTGTACGTTTCTCTGCTACGTTCTGAAACTTCCTTCAAATCTAGTTTGATGTCTTTTAGTTTTCAGTCATACCAGCAAAGTTTAACTTGTCGAAGTTGAAATTGTGAGCCTTTTTCATATATTTTTTTTTTCCTAATGCTGGTCAGGTCTCCACAGGAGGCCACAGCTGGAGTCACAGCAGGATGGTTTTTTTTTGCATGTTGCACTGGGGTATCTGTGTGTTGGAGCTCTCACTGTTTTTGTATAGATTTTCTGGTAATGATTACCAAATCTCTCAATACATCAAAACATGTCTGTATCTAAACCATTTCATGTGGTTTCCTTAACAGGCAGAGCAAAACCTTTTAGCAACTCAAATCCCCTTTAACAGTTGGAAAGTGAACTGCAGTCCTGTGTGGATTGCTCCAAAAACAAATTCTTTATAATAGGATAGACGGTTTACATTGAAAAATGAAAACTCCTCATATGCCTCAAAATTACCTTCAGTGGATTTGCATTTGACTTAAATGCCACTGAAACATTTGTCATATAGAGTAGCACTTGAAATGTTCTCAACCTTACAGTGACGCCATTTCTATATTTTGTTTCTTTTTAAATCATTGGCTGGAACTTGATGTCTAAAATCTTATAGTAGGAGTTCTGATGACAGGTTTTCTCAAACTGGTACAGTAGCAAAGACATGCGTGTTATCAGAGGATGAGCTATGCTGAAAATAGTTGACTTTTCAACCAATCTTCCCAGAGGTCGCTGCACGCTCAACTCTTCATCCTGAGGTCATTCTAGACTCTTTTTTTTTTTCAAGAAATCTCTGTCTGTTTGGGTTCCTAAAGCTTTAACCCTTCAACACCAGAGATTTAGCTCCAGTGTTGGCATTCATTCGACTACTAGATTTCATTGTCTACGGTTCAGTAGCACTGCTGATTCTGTCGCAGTAGAAATTGACTGTGCGCCGTTTCTCACTTTCCTTTACTGTTACATATCAGTGCACTGTCAATTTGCAAAGCCACTTTTCCCCTTGTCAGAATCAGCTGATTCGAGTTGATCGTTGAGGAGTCACGGTAGTTTAAATAGCATGTGGTATTTCAGTGTCGCTTGCAATGTCTTCAATGTTAAAGATCCACTGTAGGGTTGAGTTTGTGAGGAGCTGTATACAAGCAGGAGGGCATGTAAACAGATAGTTCTCAGTCATGGGTGATGGGAAGGGGAGCAGGCTTACTCCGTGCCAACAGTCCCGCCCACAATCAGAGGCAAATTTCTACTGAACTCCTGCCGCTCTGCAGAAACTTTGTCCTAGAAAAAGACTGTTTTTCTGGATTAAGGCTAAAAATGGCATTTTCATAATGAAAAGAAAACATAAAAAGAATAAAGAAGATAGTCTACAGAATGTAGGAACTTCAAACTAAAACTATTAGCAAAAAAACAGGCGCCTATTTATTTTAGTTTGTTTAATTTAGTTTTTACTAGAAAGGATCCTTAAAAAAAAATTTCAGATCGCACAACTAATCTTTGTTAAAAAAATTTTTGATATTTTGAAGTTTTAGCTTTTTTTATATGATTTTATATACGAGATCTGGCAATTTTGAACAGGTAAATATTGGATTATATCTACACCTATGGGAAAACTAAACAGTGTAAAAACTAACGAAATCCTCTTTAATCCGGATTTTCTACAAAGATTTTTGATAAAATGTATTACATGTAATTTTGATGTTACTAACAATAACAGCTATTAAAGTGCAGACTCTTTCAAACCATTTTTATTAGAAAAAACACAAGTTACAATTTTTTAGCAACAAACATGTTTACTAAAGTTTAAGAAACTATGTCTGAATATTTTAAAAAGGACTTCAAGCAGGATTTCTGTGCAGACATTTATGCAAAAAAGCAGATGTAGTAACCAAGAGAAAATTGTCCATCAAGTGATGAAAATAAAAAAAGCAAAATAAAGACAGAGAAGATGTACAGAGATGTTTGCCCCAGAGATTACATGTCATCCACTAGCATCACCTGTCCAAATGGGTACAGATATACCTAAATCAATAAACCAATCCCTTTCCTGTGCTTGTTTACTAACAGATATATAGAAGCCCGGTTAATAGCTCTGTGCATGTAAACATATTGACAGACAAAACGCTGTTTGGACCTTTCTAGGACTCTGAAATGATCCAGTGTTTTTCCGCCTGTCAGACTGTAACGTAGAGTCATGAGATCATCTCCCGAACAACTAAATTTAGACCAGATTTTTTTTTTCTTCCTATGAGCTGACACTTCTCTGTTTACAATGGGTTGTGATGTCTCTGTTTGCTGCTCGCTTAACAGCAGACTTCAGTAGGGGGTGGCACTATGGCTATTAAAGTTTAATGCCCTTATTTGGTGCCTGTGAATGGTGTATGTGGCAGGCAGTAGCTTACCTCTCGCACCCACTGTGGCTCATTACTGGTAAATTGAGCTGCATAAAGGCTCCCTGTTGTAAATGCAAGATGGAGGCTGACTGCCACTGAACATTTCTTGGGTTTAACATAAAGGTTTTACTCTGAATTAAACAGCCACTGTATCGGTAGTAGACATGGAGAAGAGTGATGAAGGGTATTCCTTTTTGTTTTCAAGTCACCACATTGTTTTCTGTATTCTGACAAACATCTTTAGAAACAATTTTATTTTTTTAGTATGCTGTATTTTTATCAGTCCTTTCTGATGCTGGGCTCTCAGTCTTCACACTTTTGGCTGTTTTGCCGTTGGCTGCCATTGCAGAAAGAACAATGAGCTTTGTCACAAATCTCTCTGAGGACCTGAATTTGTTCCTGCCCATAGATAGTGTTTTACTTTAGCAAACAGCACTTGAGGCACGAGGATCTGCTGTTTATCCCCTGAGGGGAGGTGCTATCTTAGAGTTTGAGTACACTACTCCATACTCACTGCAGGGGACTGTGTGTGTGTAGGTGTGTGTGGGTGTGTGTGTGAGGACAGTTCTATGCAGCCACTTTTCCTAAACTCGGAAGCGATTCCCGCTGGCTTTCTTGCTCTCCCTCCCTGTGACTTGCAGATAAGAGGAGAGCTATAGCAGCTGTATTAATTGTGTTTTCAAGAACTGCAAGTTTCCAAGGGCCAATGCTGGGGGGTGATTAAAAACAATATATAGTGTGCATTAAAATGGGCATGCAACCACAGCATTTATTCCAGTTTGCTGCTAAATATCGCCCTTTTACTTTGTAGAGACTGAGAAAATAAAAGCACCGCTGGCTCATTGTGATCCAAAGTGGTTTTAAATAAGCTAACTTACATTCTGTTATTGTAAATAAACATGGACAAACAAATTCATAGCATATGAGCCTTTATCAGAAGCTTTAGTAAAAAATCTGGACATGTAAAAATTTGATTTTGTGGCAAAAGATATCCTAATTTGTAAAAAAGAAAAAAAAGTACATAAATAAGGGCACATATCTTTGTTGTGCTTTTACATTAATGCTCAAACAATAATTTTAAATTTAGAATAAAACAGTCAGGTTATTTCTTTAGAAGATCGTATTGTCCTCACAATTCCTGTAAAATATTTGGCTGTCTTGGAGCTAAAAAAGTTTCTTACCATGTTGCTATTCCAATTCTTACATTTAACTTGTTATTCAGCTTGTATTTGTTGCTGCATAATCATGACTTATTTTGGACCAATTAAGCATGACCACTTCCATTAACTTATCAATATAACTGTCCGTCAGTGTTTAACCTCACATTTGCACCTAAAGACACACGGTAGTGTTTGGGATGTAGAAACTATGCCCCATTCTGATGCATCCACTTGTACAGTCAAGGCCAAAGGTTTTGAGAATGACACAAATATTAGAATATGCAAATTGCTATTATGAAAATGTAAGCAGCAACTTTTCCAATTTCCAATATTTATGTAATTCTCAAAATTTTTGGCCACGACTATAGACTAGATTTACGGTATGTACTGTATGTCTTCGTTTTTTTCTGGCACACTACTGTACAGCTGGATATCTCAAATATTGCCCCTCATTTCTGTTGCATATTAGGTTAGGGTTATGAGGGGCTCTCATCTAGCAGGAGAGAGTGTAAACAGATAGATGATGGGAAGGCGGGGCAGGCTTACGCTGCACCAACAGTCCTACCCATAACTCTGAGGTGAATTTTTAATGAACTACAGCCACTCTGCAGAAACTATGTCCTAGAAAACGATACAGGCTTTTTGATTTTGTGGCCAAAATGAACAAAAATCACAATACAAAGACCACTGTGGTGAACGCTATGAAAAATTAGAAAAAAAATTCAAAATATCATCGGAGTGCGACGTGAACTTAGGATTTAAATTGAATCTTATTTTAAAACAACTTTATACAAACTGAACTTTTCCATTGCTGTCTAAGTTAGGATTCAAATGGGGGCAGCAGGAGTGCAGCTCAGCATCTTGCCTCCGTTAAATGCTTTTTACCCCCAATATTTTCATAACAAGATAAGATGAGCTACAAAGTATGAGAAGCGCTCTTTAAAAAAGAATCAAGGTTGATCAAGTTTTGGGCAGCACAGTATACATTTACATGTACAATTTTAATCTATCTTTAAAAAAATAAGATTTTTGACAAATCTGACTCCTTTACAGAGCTGGATTTTTCAAAGTAAAAGACAACTCAAAAGAAAAATTTTCTGTAAGTTATTTAAAATCATTTTTAGACCTAGTGTTAACAATAAGAGTAACAACTTATTAAATGAAAAAAAAATCTAGTACTGGTTTAGAAAAAAAACTACTGCGTTCTTAAAGTTTCACAATAAAAATGGATCAAATTGATCTGGATAAGAATACTTTAACCCTTCGATTATTAATTGTAACAAATACAATGAAGGAATTGTGACAGCCTTGTACATCACTTGTATTGCTGCACTAGTGATAATCTTTCATTTAGAGCAGAACTTATCCTTCTCTTGGACTTTTCTCAATTCATGACATCATATCGACTAACAACTATCAGATTGAGTGTCTAAAATAAATATAGATGGCACACAACTGGAAAAAAGCTTATTTTTTTGGCATTTCTGACTGCATGTGACTGCTTATGAAGTTCTTTCTGTGTGACGACAAAGGTGCAAACTGCTGGACGCAGAGGAAAGGAAACACGCATTAATCAGACACTGCTTATTGCGGGTGTTCCTCTGTGGTCAGCTGGTCAAAATATCTTTATTCCCGGGGTTCTGTAGTTTCCAGTCGCTGCGTTCTATTGCGTCCAATAGGAAGAGGAAGATGTAAACAATAAGTCAGAAAGATGGCTGTTGGGGTAACTAGAGTTGGTGACAAAAAGAGGATGTTCTAATGTGCTTTACTCTTTAATCTGGGTTTAGTGAGCACACATAATAGATCTGCTCCCCTCTGCCCTTCATAGTAAAAGCAGATCCTTCTGAATAGAAACGAAGTTACTGTTCCCTGGCATGTATTGCAATGTGCTGCCTTATTTGGTGAATTTCAAAGCTGTTTTTCTCTGCTCTCTTTGCCAGGGTCAATCAAGATAGCCAAAACTATCTGACCTCACAGGCACAGACTTAAAGCTTTGACTATTTGGTTCGACGGTTAATGTTCTACACGCATACAACATTCAGTCGACCAGCAACAGCAGCCGCGGCAGAGGCAGCATCAAACCACAATGAGAGGAAGCAGCAGAAAATCATGAAAAAGATATAATATTGGCAAAACAGCCCTGAAAAACCCAGAGAAAATGGTTGCAAAAAAAATCCACAAGAAGGTATAGAAGGTACTCAATAGTGACTCAAGTCCAAGGTCATCTTCATTGCTGGAGCATCCTTACTATTTCAAACCGATAGAAATTAATTTTCATGGAATGGGCATGATTTATACAAGCAATTAGAACGTGTATCTCTGCTTTATTCAAGCAATCTCTTCAATCTCCTCATGTACGGCTGACATACTGCGTCCTCAGTAACACGGCTCTGCAGTCTGATCACCACAGTATAAACATGCGGGGGCGACAAGAGATGAATACCCTCAAACAAAAAACAAAGGGACCTGCGTGCAGAGATTATTAACGGGTCTTATTTTGATTAAGACCCCGCAAGTGATTTTCC